>VXAY01004854.1:691047-953628 GCA_013399855.1 Oxyruncus cristatus | reverse complement strand
ATCCCATTTGGTCCTATAGACTTGTGAGGATCCAAGTGGCTCAGCAGGGCGCTGACTGTTCCCTCCTGGATTACAGGGGGGCTATTCGGTTTCCTGTCTCTGTCTGCCAGCTCTGGAGGCCCGTTGTCCTGAGGACAACCTGTCTTACTGTTGAAAACTGAGGCAAAGAAGGTGTTAAGTACCTCAGCCTTTTCTTCATATTTGGTGACTATGTCCCCCACCATGTCCAACAAAGAACAGAGGTTTTCCTTGCCCCTCCTTTCACTATTGCTGTATTTGTAGAAGCACTTCTTGTTATCCCTAATAGAATTGGATACATTGAGTTCAAATTGTGCCTTAGTCTCTCTAATTTTCTTTCTACATGACCTAACTATATTCCTAAAATCTTTGTAAGTAGCCAGCCCTTTTTTCCATAGTCAGTAAGCATTCTTTTTTCCCCTAATTTCTTTTAAAATCTCCACGTTCAGGGAGTGGCTGACCATCTTTCCTGGCAGCTTGCATTTTGGCACACTGGGACAGCCTGCTCCTGTGCATTCAAGACTTGCTTCTTGAAGCATGTCCATCCCTCCTGGACCCCTTTGTTTTCAAGGGCTGTTTCCCAAGCTACTCTCTGAACCAGTCGAGTAGGCTGAAATCTGTCCTGCGGAAGTCTGGGGTAGAAGTCCCATGCAAAGACAAGAAATGGACTAAATCCTAAATGTGCTTTTTATGCTCTCTGGATTATCCTGCTGATGCTTTCTATGATCTTCATGCACTGTAAGTGTGACATATCCCTTATGGCCCCTATACTACATCAGTACAGCTGTGAGTGTGTTCACAGTACTTGGATTGTGAATTGCTGTTTCTTTGCAGTGTTGACTAAAAAAACCCAAAACATACCTACAGCCAAAGAGAGCAGTAAACAAAACATCAACACTCTTTGGATATCCAGCTCTCATCAAAGTTCCAGTTAATTTCAATAAAAACAAAAATGTCTGCAATGTGTATTTCAGTTCTAACCTTAGGCTGTCGTTTTTTGTCAATGGAATATAGGCACTTCTTGGGTGTTATACATGTTACACATGGGACCTATTTTTGATATTTAATTTGGTATAAAAAAATCGCACCCTAGTAGTGCTTATTTCTGACCATTCACCATAATAGGAAGAGAGGTACAGGTACAGATCTCAAATGTTAATCCTACACAGTGTTTGCACTTTATGGGGAGACCAGGCTGAGGCATTAGGGATATTCAAAGTGCTGAACCTGTTTTGTCTAAATGAACTACAAAAAAAATCCAAAACAAACAAACAACCCTGTGCAGCAGATATATCTCCCTGATATGTGACACCAGCGTATGTGCCTGCACCAGGGTGCCATTGAGACAGACAGGTGGCTCAAACCATGGTATGCCACCATGGTTTCTGGTGTGATGCAGTGTGCAAATCTGCCTTTGAAAAGGATGAGCTTTTCTGCTTTAAATACAACCATTAATAATCCAGTAGAGCTATGCTTTTTTTGTGTAATAAATTTAAGCTGCTTCATCCTGGTATTGTGCTTCAGTACTCTTCCTGCATTGTTTACATTTTAAGCTTTGTTAGAAGGAGAGGTAAATGTTGATAACAGACAATTTGCCACCAGTAAAGACAATCTAGATGTAAGCTGCTAAAAACCCTCATTTTGAACAGGATGAGGGTTAATTAAGTTCAGGTATTCCTATCAGGCATTCATTAGACAGTGGTTTATACATCAGCTTGATGCAAATGTACTGAAACATCTTGTATCTTTATTAACTTAATTGACTATTCACTCATTGTTATTCAGATGGACTGTGAAACTGCAAGGATTTACCTTTGATGCTCAGCAATGCAAAGGACCAAATTGTTACATTATGTGTTTTTTCCTTATTTGTGAGGTTTATGCTAAATTTGACTTTCAGTAGAAGCCTAGAACTTCTCCAGATACATCCTTTAGGCTAATACTAGGCAGATGCCCCTTCCAAGGACTTTCTGTCCTTTCTGATGCCTCACATGTTCTTTTAAATAAGAAGACTGCCCCAAGAACAGTACATTTATTATATTAGTGTGATTATTGCACCTTTCACTGAGTTTCAGTGTAAAGGATGCAGGGTTGTTCATATATTGATAAGTGGATATTAATCTGTTAAAACATTCTGTAATAGTAAATGATAAATTCATCTAACATAAATACCACTACATAAAACTGCAATTATTCAATTAACATGCCCACTCTTTTCACCAACATGTTGAAAGCTTTAAGTGCAGTCTGTTCAGAGTCAGGAGGCTGCAGACTGCCTACATTGTGTATTATATGTAAAGAATTGCAGATTCTTTTTTAAAATGTCCTTTCTGACATTGCTAAAATGATAGTCACCTTGCTAAAATGATAGTCACCTTGCTAAAATGATAGTCACCTTGCTAAAATGATAGTTTCTATTATTTCCTTTTTATATTGTTTTAATAAATCCTGTAAATGGGGATGAAGATTTAGTAGCAAGCACCCTTTGCCTCCAGGTGTTTGTCTTTTTAAAGACATTTTTGCCACCACTGCACGAGGACTGACTCTACCGGAGTCAGTAAGAAATAAGACAGTGTCTTTTGAATCTCTTCAATTTAGATTAAGCTATACTGTATAAAAAAATCATGACCCTCATCAGCTTTTAGTAAGCATAATCCAGCAGAAGTTGGCGCATTTTGTGAGGGACAGGATCAAGTGACACAATTTTGCAAATTCTTTTAGCTTATGTCTAACTGTAGCCCCGCCTGAAGCCTCCCAGCTAGCAAATATTTAGAAGAGCCAGGACTGCTGTTCTTCAAATTTGTTGATCTATAACACACTCCTATTTTTATCAGGAGTAAGAATTTATTCAAGAAAACGCAGACCCCTCCTGCATTCCTTATCCCAATAAGAAGGGTAAACACAGTTTTTCATTCCAATTCAAACCCCAGGAAACACACAGACAAAACAACCCTAATGGCCCTGGGGAGTGTTACTCTCCTAGCTTAAGGTGGAAATCACTTTGTCATAACACTACCATGTTCTTTGAAAGATATTTATAGGTAGGACTTGCTTCTAAAAGGATGATTCATGTTATTAATTGTTATCAGTAATCTAATTTTTTATTTAACCCTTTTAGATACCTAGTGCCATTATTATTATTATTTTCTTTTATTTTAACTTTTCAGCACAGTACAGCATCCTTGAAGAAGCAGTTTGCTTTTTGATGGAATGAGTATTGTATCTCACATAAAACACAAGGAATTTGCAATACCAGGGTTTCTTTTAGCACAGAGATGCATTTGAGGTTTTACAATGATTTACGTTTCTGGAAATTACTCAGTTCTCTAGATAGGGCACAGCACTGAGGAAAGGGCAATTAATCAAATGTAGTAAAACTGATCCACTAAGATGTTTCCTGTGCTGAAGGACTTATTGTAATAACTAAAGATTATTGTGACAGTTATTATGATGGCCATGGATAGAATTAATTTCTCCAAGCTTTAGACATAAAACCACTCAGTGTCCAGGCCAAGGCTCTTCACAGGCTTCCCCAATAGTCAACAGAGAGAGAGAGAGAGAAACCTGCAGGGATATCTTTCAAGATAGTTGTCCATTACCAGTTCTCACCACAGATAGCAGAGAAGCTCAGGTTTTGCACAGTTACAGCTGAATAAGATAAAACCCACCTAAAATTCCCATTTCTCCCTGAGCGTTTTCCATTTCCAGGATGTCAGAGATTACATATTCCTTCTCACACACAGTTTGGTGAAAGGTTACTGAGTTTGGGCTTTAGAGGATCAAGTGTGGAGAACTGAGTGAAAAAAACCCTGATGCCTTCTATGATGAAACAACTACCTGGATGAGAAAGAGGACAGCAGTGGATATTGTGTACCTTGATTTTAGCAACACTTTTGGCAGCGTCTCTTGCAACATCCATATAGGCAAACTCAGGAAGTGTGGACTGAATGAGTGGACACTGAAGTGGATTGAGAGGGTTGTATTTAGTGATGCATTGTCTGGTTGGAGACCTGTCGCTAGTGCTGTCCCCCAAGATTAAATACAGGACCCAGTATTGTTACTGTATTCATCAATGACTTGGATGAAGGGGGAGATGACTCCTCAGCAAGTTCACTGATGACACAAATCTGGGAGGGGTGGCCAATGCCCCAGAGTGCTGTGCAGCCTTTCAGAAGGATCTGACTGGTTGGAGAGATGGGTGGAGAAGAACTGTCTGAAGTTCACCAAAGTAAAATGCAGAGTCCTCCAGCCGGGGAGGAATAACCTCAGGCACCAAGACAGGCTGCGGCCTGACCTGCTGGGAAGCAGCTCTGCAGAGAAGGATCTGGGAGTCCTACTGAACAAGTTGTCTGTGTGCCAGCAGTGTGTCCTTGTGACCAAGAAAGCCAGAGATCTCTTGAGGTGCATTAAGAAGAGCAGTCAACGGACATGATCCTGCCCCTCTACTCTGCCCTAGTGAGGCCACATCTGGAGTTCTGTGTCCAATTCTGGGCTCCTCAGCAAAAGAAAGACATGTTGCTCCTGCAATGTGTCCAGTGGAGGGTTATGAAGATGATTATGGTACTGGAGCATCTCTCTCACAAGGAAAGGCTGAGGGAGCAGGTCAGGTTCAACTCCTGGTTGTGATGATGGTGATTTTGGACCCCAATGGAATGAAGTTTTTATGTATTTTACTTACAATAAATAAAAGCATACTGAAGCACTACAGTTTCCAAGAAATTCAGTCTGTTCTGAATTCAAACAAGTTGCTGGAGGAAGTGTTAAGCCAACCAGTCTCCCAGACAAAAATTACATTTTCACTGCACATATTCAGAAAATATTTATGTATAATTATGTGATCAGTACTGTCCCTGATTTAAATTGCTTAAGTATCCCTTAAAAAATTATGCAATGAGAACATATGGAAGAAATGCTGTCTTTTCTCACCTTGGGTGATTGAAATTTTGAAGAATATTTCAGTCTCGCAGCCTGTCACTGCCATTCTGTGAAAGGGTCTGCTGGGCTTGGATCACACCACCAGCATTTTGCAAATGAAGACATTTTGGTTCCTGTACTTGATAGGGCAGGATAAGTGAGGTTATCTCATTTGCACTTAAGATCTAGCATCAGTAGGTATGCTTGAGCATCAGGAGAAATGATTGACATTGCTATAAGTCTTCAAGCTGTCATTCGTGGGGAGTGTTAGCTACTGAAACAGCTGTTCTGTTATCCACATGTACTGCAGGAGGTGTGCTGTGAGAGTCAGAATTACTCTGATTTCAACAGGTACCTTTATCTTCCTTGGATAAAGTTTCATAGTCAGGAAATATTTTCTGGCACTTTCATGCTTCCAGTGGCATACTATATAACTTATGCAGACATCCAGTACTGCCCTGCCCTGCCCTGCCCTATCCTATCCTATCCTATCCTATCCTATCCTATCCTATCCTATCCTATCCTATCCTATCCTATCCTATCCTATCCTATCCTATCCTATCCTATCCTATCCTATCCTATCCTATCCTATCCTATCCTATCCTATCCTATCCTATCCTATCCTATCCTATCCTATCCTATCCTATCCTATCCTATCCTATCCTATCCTATCCTATCCTATCCTATCCTATCCTATCCTATCCTATCCTGTCCTATCCTGTCCTATCCTAATCCTCTAGTGGCCTAGCTTGGCCTGTCCTGGCCTATCTGAAATGTGATGGAATCATCCAATAGTTTCAGACAATTTTAGCTTGTACATTAGTCAGTTTTACCCCCTTTACTCAACTATAAACATCACACTTTCTAATTTAAATCCACTGGACACTGGTAAAATTTTATGCCATTCCCCCTTTCACACAAGTGGTTAATACTTTTGCTTTCTAGTGGTTTTACTTTTTCCGCTTCTTGCTGTAAACATAAAGTGAAAAGTATGTAGTGAGTGTTGTAGGTAAAGTTTCAAACTGCTTCTCAGTCTATCTGTATTTGTACCACTGTCCTAACTGAAGATCCCTTCAGAGCCATAGAACAGGGACAAGCACCCCGATTTGCTGCTAAAATGACTGGTGCTAACTTTGTAAGAACTCCCACTGGCTCCTATGGCCCAAATTATAACTTTTGGCCAAAGTTCACCTCATTCTGCCTTTCAGGGTCAGAGCAATGGAAACCAATATTTTAAAAGCCAAAATTGTCTGTTTCAAAGCAAAATCCATGTACAAAGCTGCATCTTCAGGAGTTGTTCAGGGTATAATTTCACTTCAGAGTAAGATACAGAGTATCGCCATAGTGCTGTGATGGCATTACCAAAGGATAAATAAAAAAAGCGAAGTATATTTCTCTATTCTTATAAAAATAATCTCAAGTAGCTTGTCCTCTAGCATACCTTCTTCCTTGCATCAAGCTGTTCTGCAGAAATTTACACTAAAGCCTTGCACCTTGTCCCCCAATAACGATTAATATCATTGCTGTAGGACATTACCGGGGTGAGGGATAGGAGAGTAAAGAAAGGCAAATGAAGGTGTTAATGAACTGGTGAGCAACGCCTTGTTCCTCTCACCAGTGAGGTCTGAAAATTCCTTTGTTTTCTGTAACCTCCTGAAATAATGCACTTCTATAGCCAAATAACCTTACAACTCCTTTTAGTATTAGTGCTATTACATAGAACCTAAGCTTACACAAATATCCCTAGTGACATGATTAACTTCAGAGATACTAGTCAGCAGGAGTCAGTCACAAAGCATAAACTAATTAATGTTTGAGGACAAGGATAGGACAAGAAAGGTCACTCATCTAACGTGCTTTTGAGTATTGCCAACTAAAAATGGAAAGGAAACATAACACATCATCTTCAGGGAGTTATTTCAGCAGTAACTGGATAATCTGTGGTTGCTTTCCCGAGTGCTTGTCTGTTCTTAGTTTTCTCTTGGTCATAGATTAAATGCAACAAAAAAAAATTTAAAAAAACGGAAAATACAGTTGGGACAAGTATTTGAAATCTATATATGGACCATTTCATCTGTCCAGGAAATCTATCCAATAAAATAAATTTATGGAAGGCACCAAATTTACAGAAGCACAACAAAGATGTTGTGCCTGATAACGCTGGTGTTTTGTAAAAGAAGAATGAATCTGATCTTTTTCTCTCTCCAGATTTCTTTTAGTTTTTGTGCAGCAGACTGCGTTTCTTCTTAGGCCCAGATGCTTCCTCCTAATTCTATTATGGTAAGCATTTAAATATGCTCTTATATGCTGACCTGTGTGAGAATTAAAGTAAAAACATCTGCTGAATACTTTGCTGAACAAATATAGATGATTAATATATGTTCAAGTGCCCTGATGAAATGGGGGCTGTGTTGGCAATGTTCTCATTTTGTACACAGGATGGGAAGTTTTCAAATACAAAATAATGGAGCTTTGCTGATTTTTTAATGAATTAACTGAAGATCCCGTCTAGTTTACTTGCTTTCGCCTCTACATTTACTAAAAAATTTGGTTGTTTTACATTTCTCCAAATAAATGTACTGCAGCCACCTCTGATTCACTGTGGTGGACTAGTCTTGCTGCTCATGTCTGGGCAGGAACCCGTGAGACTCTTGTGCCAGCAGCAGCAGGTCAGCAATAAGTCGCTTACTCTTGCACCCAGCCAGCAGTGAAAGTAGGGTAAAGAGAGAAAATGGAGACAATGTAGTCAGCATGGAGAGCAAGAGGTGTGAATGGACTGGAGACAGAACTCTGAAAGAACAGCTGCTCCATGGGAAGGATGCTGGTGAGATGAGGGTACAAAACCTGGACAAAGAGTGCGAGTGGTGGAAACTCAAAAGATCCATGGGCAGACTGCAATTAGGACTGCCTTGAGGCAGATTCAACTGTGATCTGGCAGGACATTAGACTGGATGGAGTATGCTAAATGGGAAGGATAGAAAAGTGGAATTAATTCAGTGTCAGCTTTAAGAGTTTATCAGTTTGCTCTCTTGCATTCAAATAGGATATCCCAGTGAGAGCTGATGTTACCTGAGCACTGGACTGAGGTAGAGGGCAGGGGAGAGTTGAGACCATGCAAGGGGAAAGAGGAGTTGGAAACAGTGAGGATCATTGTTCGAATATATAGTGATGGGAGGCAAATGATGCCGTGAGAAGTACAAGTGATCTGTGACCCAGTCTACACTCCCAGGAGCTAGGGCAGATGTATACCCAAATATTTGTATTTCTTGCCAGAATTCTGAGACTAAAACAGGTTAAAGAGAAGATAAGTGATTTAATCTATTCTTCACACTAATAAGTGATCCATTGAGAAGATAAGTGATTTAATCTATTCTTCCACTGATCTACAGTACAGATGGTGGTAAATTTAAAAAACACATCACTTCTGATTCATATCATCTTCAATATTTCAGGAAGCCTTAAAAAAAAAAAAAAATTTGGTTTTTCCAGGCCATTTTAATTTGATCGTGGTGTGCATATACATGTGTGCAAACAGTATTTTTTCCAGAGTCACGCTTTATACAGAGAAGCATCAACTGTTTTATTTCTCCTTTTATCTCTCCTCTCTGAGTTGTTCTCTGGAACAACAAGAAGTCTTTCAAGTGTTGTTTTGGCTTTCAGTCTATATTTTTCTTTCCTCTGTAGTCTCTCTGCTGTAAGAAAATAACTATAGGCAGACTGAAATCTTTGACGAAGATTTTGCTCTAAGCAAACGTGACCTTATAGTTCTATGGCTCCACTGGCTTCTATATTTCCAAAAATAAATAATGGGCAGGACATTTGTACAACAATTCTATCCTTGAAATGGAAAAACTAAGAAATGTATATTTGGCAAGAGAAAGCCAATGAATTTGAAGGATGCTCTAAACATTAACTCCTGACTAAAGTCCTACTTGAGTTGCAAAAGTTGCTCTTTTTGGCAATGTCTAAAGAGATGACAAATTCATATTGGAAAAAGGTGTTGAAAGGCCAGTGAGCTGTAGAGATTTTTTTTGAGTCATACAGGCACTGCTCTCTATTGAATTAGGAATGACACTGCAAAACATTCTGATTTGGAAAAAAAGTGTCATTTTTAGCCTAAAAGTAACAGCAGAGGAGAAGTCCGAGAATTCAGAGTAGCTATAGGATTTCACCCTCACCCTACTTCCTTAGTACTAACCTGCTTTTTTTCTCAAGGCATCGAAAGAGGCAAAAATTGATGTTACACTAGTGTGCTCTTATGTGTATAATTTATTGGGCAAAATTACCTCCCTTTAGGCAGGAAGGACTGTCACTATTATTTATTTTAATAAATAGAATAGGGTGAGCCTTCTGTCTTTCACATCTTCTCAAAACATTATGTCTAGTGCCTCATTACTTGAAGCCCAAACCTCACTACATGAGTGCAGGCTGCTAGAAGACACACTCCCTGGGTCAGATCGTTAGAGAAGCTTTAATCCTTTAGAGCAATTTTTCAATACTGTTTACACCAGGGACTTCCTTGTACAAATCCTCTTTACACAAGACAAGAATAACACAGGAAGAAACTATTTGTCTCTGATCACTGCAAAGAAGAAGAGCAAGTCTAAGTCCTCAGGGGGCTTTCTGTCACTTAAACTAACCAGGAGGAGATTAATCAAAGATATCTTTGCTGTGTGATGTACAGCCAGCTTCAAAGGCGCAATCACATTGATCAGTGTACAACAGAACAACACTCACAGCATCTTATGTTTTACGTTGCGGTAGAGCAGAGACTGAAATGCCCAGTTTGTTTCATCAGTCCTTCTTTCCCATCGAAACAACAGCCGGGTACTGTGATGGCCTGGAATCCAAAGTATGATGGTCAAGTGTTTGCATAGAACTCAGCCTTCCACTGTAATGAAGAGCGAGCACTGGACCCTCTTTGGTGATTTTATGTGCTAATTCCTTGCGAGCAAACCTAATCTCCTTTCCTGTTGCCTTTTAAAAAAACTGTTTTGTATGCAAACAATTTTTCCCCATTTATGGAAGCTTGATTATCCCTGCATAACTCCATTTTACCAATGCCTAACCAGTGTTATTTCCATCCTACCGCATTGGCACACAACTAAAATACTCTAGTGGTGAATTAATTCTATTGCCATCAATGAGAAAAAATAGCAAACTCTCAGATATAAGTCCTTTATACATTGTAAATAGAATAATAGATGGAGAGCTTATTAATAAATTTGAAGAAATATTTCTGAGTGAAAATTTACAAATACTTTTTTCATAAATCTCAATTAACCGCCCCCTTTTTACCAAAATATTTTTAGTTTTCTCTTTTTGTTGAAAATTATTAACTTGTATTACATTTGAAGACAATACGTGGGTTACAAAAATGTTCCTCTCATGAAACATTTGTCCATTTTCATCCGTTACCTTTACATAAAACCCAGCTTTTTCCAAAACCGATTACAAATTTTTCAATGAAGAGTCTTGCTGTTAAAATTTCTAGGAAAAAAAAATGTTTTCAAAGTATTCTAGTATCTTCTAGGTAATGCATATAGATTTTTTTGGTAGCAGGGAAGGATTTTTGGGGAGACAAATTGTGTGACTTTAATCACAGGACAACCATATGTTCGTATCTACAAGATTTAGTTGGGTCTTATGGACAGAGAAAGCCTCTCATTTATATAATTAAGGAAGGTGGCTTTTCCGTAAATGTCTTGCAGCCTAGCCATGGCCCTTTGTCATCAGGCCATGGATAACTAGTCTCTGCTATTCTAATGCACCGAATGTTTAGTTGTTTATAGAAAGAGAAACAGAGGTGAGGAGAGTTCATATCCTTATTAACTGGCCAGTTAGGTGGACTGTTGGTTGTATTCCATTTCTGTTTGCCTCTTGTTTAGTTTGTGTTTTTTTTCTCATTGAAAAACTTCAAAATATTTTGGTTCTATGTCAGTATTGCACAAAACCAAATGTTAAGAACAGAAAATGTTTCAGTTGAGTGTAGTTGCTTTTATATATATAATGGTGCTATTTCTGAACTGTCAAAAGAAAGGAAAGGTGAAGCTGAGAACAGTATCCCAGAGTTTTTCCATGCTTTTGCTAAAAATGACACCATTTCTTTCTGAGTTATGTCCACTTCCTCTGCTGCTCACCTCGTAGAATGGTGGAACAAACCCCAGTAGGGTAACAACAGTTCAAGCTCAGGTTGCCAGTTCCTTTTAGATGCCATTGCTCTCTTCTGCCCCAAAGGATATTTATTGCCCAGGCAGCAAGGAAGACACAGGAGGAAGAACACAAGGGAGAAGGAAGTGCTTGTTATTTAGGGTCATTAACGACTATGTTTGATTCTCTTTGTAACAAGTCTGACATTTCTCAGTAGACCAATTTTGGAATCTCATCCCATTTTCTTTATGTCCTCTCTCTTGCTACCCCTTCAGTCCTTGGGAAACTCCTCCTTTAAGATGCTTTTATCTGTGATAATTGGAGAAAGTGGCCAGTTGTGAAGCAAGGACAACTTTTTTTTTTTCTGCACTTTAGGAATGCCCTCAAGAAGTGGAGCTGGTCTCTGCCCACCTCCCCGTTCTCTGCAGCTGCTGAGCCAAACACCAGAACAGGAATAAAATCGACTGACCTGTGTCCTGAATAGAAGAAAGGAGTTGTTCAAGACCCCAGCAGTGTTAACCCCCCTGGGAAATGCAAAGGACAACTGGAGGAAATTTAAAAGGAACTACGAGCAATGGGCAGATGCTAAAAGGGAAGACAGAAGGTAGACTGGTTTCTGACAGTAGGTGGTTTTGAACTACTTGATGTTTAAATGGTTTTCAGTAACTCACGCAGAGAGGCCAACTCTGAAAGTGAAGTAAAAAATTCAAGGAGTACTTCTTACTTCACATAAAAATGAACCATGTGAACAATTGTTAGACAGACTCAGATAAAAAGGTTTGTGAGAATTGTGGAAGAATTTGTGCAATTTCAAGCTGTACAAAGCTATCTTTCAGTTTGGATTTAATTCAGTCCTTAAAATCTGACTAAATTATGAGACCATCTAGGGCAAAGCACTTGAAAAGAGGCTACTAAAAGATTAAGAACTCACCATTGACGAAGTAATTTTTTCCAGGCCAAAGAAATTGTCTGCTAAAGCTCCCGAGCCATGGTGTTTGCACATGTTTGAGGTGACAGAAGATCTGAAGCACTGCAAGGATGGATACTTGAGGCATGAAGACATCTGGAGCAATTCACAATTAAGAGCACAATGGTAGTTCACTGGAGATGGAAAATCCCAGGAACTACTTTGGTGAATTATCTCAGCATGTAAGTTTCTAAGTGTCAACAGGGGAAGCACAGCTTAGACAAAAAAGATAATGATAAACCCTTCCTAGCAAAAATCAACAGTGGCACAAAGTGAGATAAATGTACTGTAAATTTAAATTAATATGGAAAAAAACATAGATTTAAATTCAGACAGAGCTGTGCAAGTCAATGCAATGAAAGAAACAGTCATAAAGCACCTGAAAGTAAATGGATGGATTTCAGTTCTTAGTAGTGAATCAATCTACATTTTGGCAAATAATCAGAGTCTAAATGGAGTGCAGATGCTTGCTCTCTGTAAAAGGCTTTCCTAGTCTGTACAATCATACAAGGTGAGTTTTTGAGAAGCTCCTTCTCTGTCTCACTCCCTCTAAGAGTGAAGGGAACTTTAGATGGCTAGAACTTAACACAGATCTTTCTTTCAAGCTTTCAAGGAAGTGGATTCACATGGAATAAATCTGAGTAATAAACAAGAATATGAAGAACAAAAGTCTGAAAGGGTATGTTTACTTTCCATTTCACTGTGGAGAAAAGAAAATCCAGGGCAAGTAAGAAACAGGCAGGGCTCAGTCAGGTGGTGAATGAGATGGCAATCTGAAATCATTAAAGAAGACTACAACCTGCCTTCTGGTCATAGGAAAACTGTCAACAGAACTTCAAAAGTTATCTATATTTCTAAATTTGAATCTTCAAGTCAAAGTGAATGGATATATTTTTCTGAAGACTTAAGAATAAGTAAAAGAACTGAAACAAAAAAAACCCACATTGGTCACGAAAAGTGCTGGAGAGTTAAATTATGCAAAATGGGAATGCTCTTTACTCTCTGAAAGGACAGAAGTTTTTGAGTTACAGTTGATACCAGATCATTTTTCTATGCTTCTCATTTCTGCTGCCTTCCATGATTAATGGGGCTGTATGCTGGTCAGAGAAATGTTAATTTATTTCTGTGCTTCAAGAATATCTAAAAGAGACTACAGACCTCTAATTTTACTGCTAGAAGTGACTCCCTGTGCCACCCACAAACACACAGGGATCACTTTTATACTTATTAGGTTTTCTTAATTGAAGAAAAAAAAGACAATTTTTTTTCTTTTAAAATTCACACTCTATATCATTTGGCTAAAGCATACTGAGGCAGTTGCAGAGCTGAAGTATCTACTTCCCTTCTCAAGAAAAAAAATGTTCATCTTTCTAAGCTGAAAAGTGAACTGAAACAGTTGAAGACAATATTTTACACAGAGAATAGAGCTATTAACACAGTATTGCTGGGACAAGGTGTTTCAAGGCCATATTTTCAGACTGAGTTGCATTTTAATATTACCCAGTACTTTTGAAAAAGATGCCATAAAAGTAATTCCAAAGGGATTAACAGGAAAAATACATGTCATATAAGGATTGCAAAATGTAAGGAAGGCACAGAAATGTTTCATCCTGATCTCAAGTGAATAGCAGCATTGAAGGCACCTCATTGTTTGGCAAAACACTCTTGATCAAATTAAACAAAAATACAAGGCTAGAAGAATAGAGGTAACTGGTCTCAGAATAAAACAAGCAGACCTGCTTTCGTTGCACAGGAGAAAACATGCAAACAAACAAGCCCTTGTCTGTTGCTCTCCCTTCCCCAGCACTGTCTTCCTAGAAATTAAACTGTTGTGTTCATGCCCATCAGTATTCCTCAACGGATGTGATGATCTGGCATAGCAATGTCAGTGGGATTACAAACACGAGTCTAAACAGTTTGCAAGGAATTTATGGGTTTAGACATTTCACCACTTGTCCTTTTTGTCCAGAACTTTAGAAGCTGGTTACAGAACAGTAAGAAAATAACTGCAACTTTTTATTAAAAAGCAGTTAGGTCACACTCTGATCTGTCAATTTACAAAAGAGGGGGAGGGAATGATGGGCTGTACCTAAAACTCCTAGGAAATCGTGAATCTTAAAGGAATGCATTCCCTCAAATTGATCTGCTTGTTTCCTTACTTGTAATGGTTGGAATACCAGTAAAACCTTGCTTATAAATTAGTTTGATATAATTTTCAGGTTTGAGAGCCCATGTCAGCCAGACCACACAGAGGACAAGTTGCTGTGGTGAATACAGGCAATAGGAAGTAGCTTCATTGTCTTTTGATGGCACCTGTTATGGTTTTCACTGAAATTTGTCAGAGATATTTCAACTATCTAGTTGAAGATAATCTAAGTGTCAAAACATATGACCACGTAGTCTAATTGATTAGGAAGAATCCCAAGTTATTCATACAGTTCTCATCCATTTTAAGTAAAAATTCCTGGGCTGTCAAATGTTACAGATGACAAAAGCAGTCTTTGTCCTACTCGGCCAGTTCTCCTGATAATAAATGATGTGTGCCCTATATACCTTATATATATTTAGGACTTTAGAATAAACTTTTTCATACTCCTCATTTCAGCTACTTGAGTACAAATTCTGTCATATAATATGGTAATACATAAACTATATGTTCTTGTGTATTATATGCAAGTTTTATGATAAACAGATGCAAAAGAATAACAAATCCTATGCACATGGCTGGGAAAAAAAAATGTAGGAAAACTACACCCCAAGACTGGAGAGTTATGCTTCAAAAATAGCCCTGGAGGTAGAGTATGGCCCTGAGGCTGAGAGCAGTTAATGACTGCAGACTGGAGTGCAATCCCCAGCCTACAAGCTGGATTTGAATTTGAGCTCCTGAGTTTGCAATTGTAAAACTAACTACCCTGCTAACAACCCACAGAGACCAGATGGACAAGTAATTAATTGCAAGTCCTTGTATTTGTGCATTTTCAAGGTGTGAGTGGGGATACACATTTACGCATGTGTACATGTACCCATCTAAATGTATACAAACAATAATGATTTTTATTAGGAGATGGGACCATTTCTGAAATTCCATGGAGACTTAATAAAAAAGCATCTCTCTCATGATTTCTTGTTCCCTCCTTGAGAGACCATATGGAGTATTAATGAGACAAAAGAAGTGGCATAGGAGGAACATGGGTTTTGTTTCCCTTGCTTCTGGGATGACTTTGCACAACTCTCAGCAAGTTGTGCGTTTGCAGGAGATAGGTAGGCGGGGGGAACAGCAATGGCTTTCAGCATAGCTAGATCTGGATGTGGGCATCTGCTCAAAAGTAGTGTGAAGGAGCAACATGGATGCATGTCCTCAACCTTATTCCTAGGAAAAGAAACCAATCAAAACACTTGTAAGATGCCAAAAACACCTCCAGGCACCAATGTTACTGCTTTGTGGGTCGTGTCCTCTCTACACGATTGCTGAATTCAGACAGGTGATCCTCAAACTGGTCTGTTATAGGGAATCACAGGAGGTGAATCATTCCCTGGAGTGTTTACTTTTCTAGACTAACTAAAGGGAAAATTCAGGAAGACTGGGCTCCTGAACTAAGGCCTTTTGGTAGGTGTTATTGGGTAAGGTAAATAGGGCCTTAAACTAATTTACCAAGGTGGAAAACTCATTCAACTCTCACTTATGTAGTTCTGCAGTTTGGCTACTGGCTGAATTTTAAGAAATGCATTTGCCACCTTGTCCTCCTTGTGTAAACCTATAAAAAACACTGGAGCAAAAGAAGTAATTTATAATACAACTTTCTACTGGTTCTAACGATTTTTGCAATGAAGGACTATACTATGAATTGTGTAGCAAGCTGAATTGATGTGATGGCATGTGCATTGCAATGATGCCAGGTGCTGTTCGGCAGCTAAGGCTAAACTTAGTCTACAATCTAAGCTGGAGAGGTTTTATACTGGGAAAAGGAAAAAAAAGGAAGACAATAGGGGCTTACTTCATTTTAACCTTTCCCCTATCTGGTCAGTTGTGTCTTGGCGAAGTTGCATGCTGGGCCTTGCTAAAAAGAACCATTCCAGATATCTGCCATAATGAAGTGATGTCATAAAGACTGATTAGAGTGGAAAGACTAAAAACTTTCTTCTTAATGCTGCATTGCAACACGAGAACACTTACTGTGGCTTTGTTGCTTCAGAGAAGAACGCACGTGTCTGTACCACTCAAGTGCACAGCTTTATGCAGCAGGCTGAGCTTGTCACATCCATACTGCTTGTGCAATGCAACTTCCTGAAAAAAAGTGTCTTCTGGTTCTTTTTGCTGAGAAGAGAACTTGGTTTGCAACATATATGCAGTGCAGATGACTTGGAGATCGGTGTCATGGAGTGAAAGAGGCGCTGAACCCATCTGACAGTACAAACGCACACTGTGAAATCAGTGAGATTTTGTTACATTTCTTTTTCCAAATATAAGCTTCACAGATTTTCATTTTCAGAAGTGTTCATTCTTTTTTCATAGCTGCAATAGCAGCAGTATGAATCTGTGCATTCATTACCTACATACAGAAGCTTGACTCTTTTACAGTGACTCATTGGAGCCTCAGGTCACTGAGTGGGAAGGTTTCAAAGACCTGCTAAGGAAGCAGAGTCCCTGTCAGGAATTTTTGATGTAGATTATCTCTACCTTGTGCAGCTGAGCTACTGACAAAGTGATTTCACAGGAGATCTTTATATATATTTAAAAGGTGATTCACTCAGCCTTGGAGACAACAGATATTGAAGTCAGTCGACTGCAACACTGGAAAAATCACTCTATGGTACTAAATACTTTTTTTGTAACTGACAGAATCATTATTTTTTGTGTGCACTGTAGTTCCTTTTTGTCATATAAGCACTCATTATCCTATACTTGTTAAGGTTAAAAATCTCTGCTGGATGACACAGAGAAGCTTGAGCGGCAGGGTAACAATTAACAGTCCTCAAAAGGTTTTCAGGTTCCATCTGGGTAAGTGCAGATGGATTTGAAAATGGTTCAGCTAAAACGTCTCTCTTGCTTCAACTCCACTCGATTTTTTTTTTTTTTTCTATCCCTCTCTCATTTTTTTTTCTTTAAGCTAAAATCATTTGATTTAAAAATCAGGCAGCAGATTTAACAATCTCAGATTTTAATTTGCTGCATTACCATCTTTTCAATTTCAGTCTAGTTTAATAGTTCACTTGTAGAACCCACGTCTTGATATTTTATTTCTCTTTCATACCCAGATAGGTTCTGCACTGAAATCAATCTCTCTGTTTTTTTTTTTTTTTGATGGCGTTACTGACTTGGAGACAGAGATATTAAGGAATTCACTGTCAATGTTTTTTTCACTGAAGAACTTTAATTCATGATATATGAAATGCTACATGGCGACACTTTGATATCACAGAAGCTCTGGGTGTCATTAGGCATTGTTCTGGCTGAACGTAGCGCTGGTGTTGTGGGCATCCATTTGTAATGCTTGGTTTTTTTTTTTTCAAAATTGTATAACCCGTTTTTAATAATCTTCCAGATGGACGGCAAAGATGCAGCTCCCAAGTTTTTAGGCTCAGGTCTTCTGCAGTTAACCTGAAAACAATGCTGTGTCTTTAGGCTACCACTTCTCTGACATATTTAGCCAGAAGTCATGGGCATAGGCATTTTGAAATTTCCATGTTTGGAGTTCAGCCACTTACTCTGAATCTCCAGGTCTGGGGAAGGCTGGAACTGTGGTCTGCCAGTTGTTCTTTTTCATTTCAAATTTAGGCAGAGGTGAGAAGGTGTTGTTTCAAACTAAAGTGAAACTCAATATCAAGTTTGCAAAATCATTCTATAATGTATTGACCCTTTCTTCATACCATTTATTTAAATAAATAATATAAATCTTAACTGAAATTCCACTACTTCAGTGAATCCAATGATGAAAAAACAATACAAATCACCTTCAAATGGGTTATCATTACATTTATTAAGAAAACATGTTTTATTATACAGATATTTTTGTCTAGGAAGATGGATATTCTATAATAGTACAAGACACTTATACTCAGCATGAAAAGCTAATGGGAAGCAGTTTTCCATGATAGAAGTTATATTGGCATAACTGTTAAAAAATCTTTTTTTTTCCCTGAAAGCTTTCCAAGTTCCCTTTGACAAGATAAGTCATGTTCCCCAAAGCAGATATTGTTATTCATTAAGACTTATTTTATTTCCATACAAAACTGGCCCCCAACAGTTGGATGGTATGATGGTCTATTTGCCAGAGCATATCAATATGTGCATGGTCCGTACCTGACAAGCTTTTTAAAAGGCAGAGGACACTGCAACAGGAGCAGTGTCTTTAGTGATAAAAGTGGGAATAGTGTGATAAAAGATGCTTATCCCACCTACAGTTGTAGAGATTTGCTCACCTTCCATCTCCTTTCTCACTACTGCAATGCCACACAGCAGTGTCATTACAAGGCACTGCAAGGGATTCAGGATAGTAGCATGTCTGAGCACCATGTTTCTTGTCCTGGCAAGAGTCAAGGTTAAAAGTGTGGTCATTGTCAAGCTTAAAAAAAAAAAAAAAATTAAAAATGCTCAATAGATTCAAGAATACCAGTCCAAGAGTTGCATTTCTCTTAAATGTCGTGGGAACAATCCCAAAGAACTCTGCTTGTTGAGAAGCCATGAATTGGATTCCTGTTTCTGACATTACCTGTGAAACATTGATAGATTCATAAACAATTTGCATGTGACATAGTTGTTTCCTCTGAGAGTGTTGTTATGATCATTTTGCTTTATCTCTGTTGCCTTTGGAGAGAAGGTCAACACCATATGTTGCGGTTAAGTCAAAATAATTACCAGGTTATGAGGAGTGTTGGTGTCACTGGTGTTAACTGATGTTAAGGAACAGTGGAGATGCTGTATGTCTTAAGCACCTTTATTTAGAGTCTGTCTGAATAACCTCTTCAGTCTCCTTGGCATATGTGAGCTATAGTAGGACATAAATAGTTTTAAACTAGATTTTTGAGTAATGAATGAACATGCCAGTTTCACACACGGTAAGTAAATTCTGTTGCCACTTGTTTCCTACCTGAAGGTAAGTGTTGGTTGTTTCTGTCATTGCTAAGGAGCTCATTTCGTTTTGGCTGTAGTTTTAGATCTAGGGTGCACATAGAGCCTTTTCTTTTGAGAGTGACATAATCTTCAGTTCAGCATTACTGTGTTTGATGTACTGGCAGAGCTATGTCACCTCCACACCCTGGTAAAGCAAAGTTTACCTCAACCTGTCTGAGGATTGTAGTGGATTCCTCAGCGGCAGCTTCACTCTCAGCCTTGAGACACTAACTTGCTGAAGTTGATCAAAAATGAAAGACCTCAATTTTTGGACAGCTCAGTGAGTTTATTGAGGTGGTTCACACGCACCTGCCACAAGGTGCCTGTACCTCTCTCTGCCCAAAGCTATAGCCCCCTAAACAAGGACAGTAAAATCTGTGGCTCTGCACAGACGAAAAGCCACAGTCTGTAGCAGCAGGAGATCCATTTTATGCAACAGTTGAATCTAATTCAACCAGAAGATGAGCTGAAAGAAGAGCTACAGGAGCAAAATTCCTCTTCTGCTTTCCAAAAGGTGCAACAACCTCTGAACAGCAGGGGAGACTTGCCTGGGGCTGGAAAGACAATCCAGAAATTGAGACACAGCATGCTCAGAGATGTGTGTTACCATTTTTGTCTGCCTACAGTGATAAAACATCCCCCACCTTGCAAAGGTAAAAAACTCAAACCCATATTGCACAACTCCAAAATTATGACAATGCTGAGTACAATACAAGGAAGTAGATTTTCTTTGTGTTATTTTAAACACAATGTATAAATTTGTATTAAATAACTTCTCCATCATATCAATCCACTAACTACAGGCAGAGAAGAAATGTAACCAGCTTACTAAGGATCATTTTGTCCCTGTCACACGCGTACATATTATGAAAGCAGTACAGTTGAATGTTCAAGATGTTATCTAGATTATCTCACTTCTGATTTGAATGGCAGAGAACTCACCTAATTCTCATATCCAAACCCAAAAGTAAAATAAATGAATTTGCCTACTTTTTTCCTCTTTTTTACTACTAAACTGAGTAATGGGGTAATGCATATGGTCTCAAAATGGCAGAAATTTTCATGTAAGGATGATATTAAAGACAAAATGTTCATGAAAAATAGACTACTCACTTTGGTGAGGCTAAGCTTAATGACAATAATGCACATGCAAATACTTGCCCATGGGAATCTCATACAGTTTAACAAGACCAAGTGCAAGGTGCTGCATCCGGGGCAGAGAAAACCCTGGAATCAGTACAGGCTGGTGGGTGAGCAGACTGAGAGCAACCCTGATGAGAAGGACTTGGAGGTTCTGGTGGATGAGAGGCTGGACATGACCCAGTAATGTGCACTCACAGCCCAGAAAGCCAATCTTGTCCTGGGCTGCAGCAAAAGCAATGTGGGCAACATGTCGAGGGAGGAGATTCTTTCCGTCTATCCCGTTCTGGAGACCCCACCTGGAGTTCTGCATCCAGCTCTGAGGTCCCCAAAAAAAGGAAGGACATAGACATCGGAATAAGTCCAGGGGTGGGCCACTGAGATGATTAGAGGGATGGAGCACCTCTCCTATGAGGAAAGGTTGAGAGAATTTGGTTTGTTCAAGCTGGAGAAGCGAAGAATTAAGGGTGAACTAATTGTGGCCTTCCAGTACCTGAAGGGACCCTGCAAGAAAGAGGGAGAGGGACTTTTTACAAGAACATGTGATGACAGCATGAGGGCTTCAAACTGAAAAAGTGTAGGTTTAGATTAGGTATTAGGAAGAAATTCTTTACTGTGACGGTGGTGAGACACTGGAACAGGTTACCTAGAGAAGCTGCAGGTGCTCCATCCCTGAAAGTGTTCAAGGCCAGGTTGGATGGGGCTCTGAGCAACCTGGTTTAGTGGAAGGTGTTCCTTCACATGACAGGGGGGTTGGAACTATGTGTTCTTTAAGGTCCCTTATAACCCAGGACATTCTTTGATTCTATGACTCAGTGATTCCACGATCTTATGATTCTACAAATGCTTGAAACAGTAAACAGAAATCAAGCATTAGTGACTGAAACATAAATATTCATATAGAACTAATAAGAGAAATGGTAACTGTTTTGATTATGTCATTGGTTAGATTAAGAAAACGATGAAACCATATTCTATGTGTGTAGTGAGCCACTTATTCTAACAAATAAAGCAAATGGTGGGCAAAAGACATCCCACCTAAAACACAACCCTGCATGATTTTCTTTTCCACTAAAAAGTTATTGCTTTATTGGAAGAAAAATTATTTGACAAATTTATATTTTAATAATGCAATTATTTTTATTTGCTCTAGAATAAGAAGGACTGTGATAGTAAATCCACACTTTATACAGTGAAAATCCATTTTACTGCCATGAAATGATAGCTATGATATACCAGTGTTAACTGGTAGGCTTGCTGATCTTCACAATTAAGCCTTGAACTTTTTGCTTTTGTATTATTTGTGACTATTTGAAATTTGTATTTGCAGTTTTCTTGTCTGTTTGTTTGTTTTGTTTCGGTTTGTATTTTTTTTTCCTGGGGGGGGGGAATGAATAATGAGATAACAGAGAACTAGATTCATCACTGTTCTAACAGTTTGAAGGCTCATGGCAACTGTAGCTGAAATGGAATGTTGTAAGGGATTGTTCATGCTTTTCTGAAAAGCATCTTTATTTTGGATTGGACCTGCAATACATTAATTCGTGGTTTAATGATGTGGGTAATGTCCTATGGCGCTGTCAGGGAGAACTACAACTAGAGAAATCCTGACCCTCCTACCAAAAAGCCTATTCCTACCTTTGAGAAGGTTTGTGCTCCCTGACAGGCTGCCCTTTGAGAGATGTGTCCTCCCGTCTCTGAAGCCCTAACAAGGTGAACTTTGGAGAATGGTTTCCCTCCCTTGAGGAGCTGAACGTGCAAAGAAGTTACTTGCTATTTCTTCAGTAGTTATTTGTGGTTGGCTTTAAGAACCCTTCATGATATCAAGAAGGAAGCTTCTTGACAGAATCTGTCACAAAAGAGAACTTTTCAAATTTTATTTTATTAAGAATTCCTAACTTGAATTCTTCTGCACATTTTCATACTGGAGTCCTCTCAAATTTCTACTGATCTATTTTCAGTTTATGAGTTACTTGCAAATCCCTTTGAAATTAATTATTTATCTTTGAGGACCTTGGGTTTGTCTGTTACCTGGTATTTTCTTTCAACTGGTACATTTACACCAAAAAAAGAAAAGAAAAAAAAAAAACCCCTTCATTTGCAATAACAGAAGCAGAGTTTTACAGAATTCACTGCATTGCCATGGGAACGAATGAGTTCCTTCTGAATCATCATGGCCAAACTAACTCAGATGAAATAGGAACAAGCCCTAACCTTTGCCCATTCTTCAAACATACGTCAAAACTGATACAGTCTGAATGTTCAAAAAATTGAGAAGGTCCCTGGGATACACAGGTGGATTTCTAAAGCTATTTATATTATTGGAAAAGCAAAGAGGCACCTGCTGATTTATCTGTACCCTTTCACACTTAAATGCTTAAAAATATGTGACTTTCATGCTGTAAAGAATAATTAACAACTTACTAAAAAACCTGGGAAGAAAGGGTATTCTTTTCGAAAATTGTTCCAGATTTCCTTTCATACTTCTTTCCTTTTAGGATTTTCCAATACATTTTTATGTTTATAATAAAAAAATAATAATTTGGATCACTGTCACAAAAATGTCTTTTTCCTTATTATCCTTAGATCCATTGGAATGTGTCATCTGTATAACTTTTTGTGTGCCTATTTTTATCACCTAGATTTTGGCAAAAGACATAAAAAATTTGAGAAGTAACTACGGAAGACAGTATAAAAAAAAAAAGGTGAGGAATCAACAAAAATTATTTTATTTTATATTATATGACTAAATGATGAAAAATGGAAATAAAAACGCTCTAATTTTTGAAAATCAAAATTAGAAGATGATTTTTCCCCTTACTTTTCCAGACATTGTCTTTCAAGGTAAAAAATGTTTATCTGTGGTGTTTTGCAATGGAAAGTGTTATTTTATGGCCAGACATATTTCACTAGGAAGATTTTGGTATGCCTTCCTTCTGACTGTTATTTTTCCTGATTTTATTGAATTTTGTACCTTGAAATGATTCATTCCTCATCACTCATAGTCAAACCTACAATAAATTACAGTATAAATTTCTATATTCACTAATACAGAGTTTGAAAGTGTTTACTTTAACACAGCTAATAGAAAACCTGAAGCCTTTTGGCCTGTACAGCTCGGTTTGGAGACTTGAAGGAATCTAGTTCCACAGTTAGAGCATGGGCCTCGGATGAAGCACCATTAGGTTCTGCTTCCATGCAATTGCTTCACGTGCTCCCAAGGTGGTAGAAATTCAGTCTAGTTGCAGTTAAAGCATTCGAGTCTTTTTGTTGGCACTGGAACAAATTTTGCCTTTAAGCAAAGTGTTAGGAAACTGACCTTAATATTTCTATGCCCCATTTTAGTAGTGCATGTACACTGAAATAAAGAAGTAAAATTCACTATAATTAACACATACTTGCAAAGGACTGGTGGGTCACAAAATTAAAAGAAGCTTAGAACTATAAATATTTCTTTAAGAAGGATAGTTTTAACAAATTTTTTAATAACTTCTCGTGAGAATTTATTAGAGAACACTTTTCTGTATATACTGTTATTTTGCCTCCTATGATAGATGTCTCACCCAAGTCAGAAGACAGTAGGAAACATTGAGCTTAGGCATGGTTTTGAAAAATCCTGGCAGTGGTCACAATTGGCACATCTGTTTAATGCCTAGAGACTGGTCAAAGTTCAGAAATTTGGCTTCAGTGATTCACTCAGATTGTAGATCTTCAGCCATCAGTTGAAGGAGTACACAACTAAGGGCATGGGGCAATAGGTTAGAGGTAAATTCAATATCCTTGGTTGGGAATCCCTGAGTTTAATCCCCTAATTCCAGGAATATTTTTCTGTTTGCCCAATGTAATTCATTAAAAAATTCATTCTCAGAGTAGAAACTATTGATTCCCCCTTATAATGTAAGGCACAAGGGAAATTATACAGAAGGTGGTCTCTATTGCCTGTGCCTGTAACTTCTGTGAGGAGTCCAATCATATGTGAATTTGTCAGGCATGTGCAGAAGATTCAATTCCCACTGGGAATTAACAAGGAAGTGTCCAATTTCAGAGATCCAGGGTCATGTGCAAGGAGCAAATTCACCTAGTCCAGGACATACCTGGACATGCTCAAAAGGGACATTATTGGTGTAGAAGGAATTTCATGATCAAAAAAGGAGAGGTCCAGTAAGTTTAGATAGCAGCCAAGCTCATCTTTCCTCCTTCTACCCTTTCTTCCTTCCTTGATCATCTTTGTGGCCCTTTATTGGACTCTCTTTAGTATATCTATGTCTCTCTCCCAGAACTGAACAAAGTACTCAAGGTGTGGCCTCACCAGTGTTGAGCAGAGGGAAAAGATCACTTCTATCAACCTGATGGCAATATTTTGTTTTATGTAGCCCAGGATATATTTATCCTTCTTTGTGGTGAGGGTACATTGCTGGCTTATGTTCAGCTTGGTGTCCACCAGGACTCCCAGGTCCTGGTACTTTTACTTCTAATTGCAGTCAGCCTCTGGATTTGGAATTTCCAGATTCTGGAGCCTCATTTTTTTTCTGTGTTGTTTTTTCTATGGCACTTTGTACTTTGGCGTGTTTCTGATTTTTCAGACTTCTTTCAGCCATGCTTCTCATTTGCATAATAAGCATGGTTAATCAACCAAGCAACAGTTAGGGGTACAAAAGGTCAGTTAAGAACATGGACCTGAACAAATCTAACACATACAAAACAGCTGGAGCAGCACCTTACACTATTTACTGCAACTGTGGTATCCAAGTTATTCATAGCAATATCCACTAAAAGGAATTAACACAGCTTTGCTAAACAAAGATTTGCTGTAAATATACCAGAAAGTAACTGCCACTAGCTCCTATCCATCTTTTACCATTAGACCTCAAGATATATTGAACGTGTCCACGTCATGAATGCCTTCGGGGACTAGCAACAGGATCGTTTCTCTCTTCTGCTTCTCCATCTCTACACATTCACTCAGTGGTTCAAATGAAAGCGAGAGCATCCTCCACTTTCTATTCTATTTTACTAAACAAGCCATTTCTGAGGTAGTTTTTCTGCACCAGGACCTGAATTGGATCAAGTTTCCTTGAAGGAAATGACGAGCCAAAACATTTAGGTGTTGGTACTTTTTTCAGAGTAAATACACTTGTCATTAACCTGTTCTTAGAGAATCGAAGCAACACTTAATAATTCCCTCTTCTGGCAGAGTAAGAAATGGTAGTCCATGGTCTGTTAAAAGGGACCCTTGAAGACCTACCTCCAGAAAGCTTTAAACCTTTAGGCAGAGATGGAATATTGTAAAGATTGCCTAGTAGGGTGCAGTGAGAGACAACTTTTAATTTGGGGCTAATCAAGAGCATGGCCAGGTGGAGAAGAAAGAAAGTAAGCAGTAGAAATGAATGTAACTAAGTTCCCACCACACAGCTGATTTCTTCCCTTTGAGGGATTTTTTTCCTCTTGCGTCATAAAAATATAATGGTATATGAAGTCTCTTGTGAAACAAAATATTCAGAAATAATTCAGCTTGGGTCAATAGAAGATAAGTTTAATAAAATAGAAGTAGTTTGATTTTGGCTTTTATTGTAGTTTGTTCTTTTTAAAATTTATAACAGAAAGAAAAAGAAATAATTTTAAATGAGATCTTGCAAAATTCAATGATTTAGCTCTTGTTATTTTAAATTGTTTATATTTTTCTCTGTATACTTGCTTTAATAATAGCATTCTTTTGGATTGCTTAGATTCCACTGAATAAGCAATTTAAAATTGCTCCTTCAGAAAATTATTGACCACATTCTCAATTAATGGACATATTTTCAATTATTACCTCTGATAGATTTCAGCAATTAGCCATCTTAAGACCTCACAAAAAGACATATAAGTTTATGAAAAACCTCTCCATTCATATTTTGAGACATATTTTGAGACTTGGTTTGATCAGCCCAGAGAAGAGGATACTGACAGGAGATGTCTTCAACATCCTCACGATGAGTAGTGGAGGGGCAGGTACTCCCGTGACCAGTGACGGGACTCAAGGAAATGGCACGAAGCTGAGTCAGGGGAAGTTTTGGGTTCGATATCAGGAAAACATTTTTCACCCAGAGGGTGGTTGTGCACTGGAACAGGCTCTCCAGGCAAGTCACAGCACCAACCTGACAGTGTTCAAGAAGTGTTTGGACAATGCTCTCAGGCACATGGGGTGATTTTTGGGGCATCCTGCAAAGGGCCAAGAGTTGATGATCCTGGTAGGTTCCTTTCAACTCTGCATATTCTATGCTTCTATGATTCTAATATGTCAAGTTTTTCTGGATAGAACTTATTTTTCCAGCACAAAGAGTTTCCAGTTCAAAAGGACCCAGGTGAGCAGACCAAAACAAAAATTTATTTCTTTGTTCCTTGTTTAAAATAAGCCCTGACAGACCCGGCTGTTCCCTCCAAAGCTGTTTCTGCTATAGAAGAGCTGATAAAAATATAGAAAATTGTTCAAAGAGATTGTTCCCCTTCCTTTATATTAGTATAATCTGAAATTAGAAATTAGAAACTTAGTGTTTAGAAAATGAGAAAAGCAGGAAATTTTGTGACACACTAATTTTCATTGGTTGACATTGTTAGACTTACTACCATCCTTCTGTGCTTTTGCTAAAAAGTTGTTTTTTTATGCTGTGCAATATGTTATATTGACTACATCTAATTTATAGAAAGATATTCCAGAGACCTTGTCAATTGTCTATTGCAAAAATTTTAGCTGTTGTCTAGAACAAACATTATCTTGGCTTAAGTACTCAAATCAAACAACTGTCATAATTGAAATCACTTCTCCCATGGGAGATAAGCTTAAAATAAAAGGTATATTGAGTGCTTCTGTGTGACACAAAGCTCAAAGGTCAAATATAGTCTCTATTCAAAAAATATAGTAAACAAAATATCTTTCAAATTTAATGCTCTGGAAAGGATCAAATATAAAAGTACATATTTTCACTAGTTTTCAAATAATTTTTAGATGCACAAACATGTACTGACACTGAATATTAAGATTAAATCTCCCTAGTCTGTACCATACTCTCTCTTCTTTTCCTAGTTATCCTCTCTCGTAATTTGTATGTTGATTAGCCTTTGACGTGTCTCTTCAATTCTGCTATGGTTGTGATCTTCTGGCAATATTTTCCTTCTCTCTACCCCTTCTCTGTTTATGATGCCCATGTTTCAGTTTTCCTTCCTGCATGTTTACTTCAGAACCAACGCTGATGATTTGCAGAGACTAAAAATCTTGTATTTCCTTTTCTGAGCTCTTTTGATTTGATTAATTAGTTCATCTTCGCCATTCACTGAAAGACATGTTCACTTGATTTTCTTTTTACTATACACCATAGGGCACTCAGATATACTTCTTATAAATAATTGCTGAAATACCTGTACCTGAAAAGCAGAAAATGATGGTGCAAATGGAGTGCCGGATTGCTTGAAATGTGGCTGCTAAACAGCTGGACAACAACTTAATAAGCAGGATGTCTGCAATACACCATGAGGTTAATGAAAGTCTGCTGCTGGGGTGGTGTCACTTTATGATGCAAATGCGCATAATAAAAAAATACCTTATAGGTGAACTGGTATATAGCAATGATTTAATTCAAGCTTGTTTAACTTATGGTTAATTAAACACAAGCAGATTGGTGATGACTAAAAAGCAGATAATAGCTAATAAAAGAACTGAGTTAAGATTAAAAGTTAATGTCTTTCAGGCTCTCTGGAACTGGGCTGATGAACAGACTGATTAAATTTAGAGTCCACTGAAGACTTTTTTGCTTGATCCTTACTGAAGATTGAAATAAAGGAACCTTCAGCTGCAAATCTGATCTTGAGATATTTAAAAGGACTGAAATATTTTGGAGTTATTGTTAATGGGAGAAACAGGCTCTGGAGTGGTCTGCCTGGCTGGGAGACTGGCTAATCTTGAAAGAGCTGAATGTTCTTTGAAATATCAGTTTTCACAGTTGGAGAGACCAACAGCAGCTGGCCTGGAAGAAGCCAACAATACTTGGTTCCATACCTAATTATTGTGTCTTTTACTGAATCACTCTTTAACTTCTCACTTAAGTATAACTGCATTAAATGTAAAATGCTGAGTCTAGGCTTTACAAGCTGTAAAAACTGCTGGGCCCCTTCAGAGTATAAATCACTCCTTGGAAACACCCACTTACAGAGAGCCATTCTATTGTGGTCAGGTAACTTAGACTTGGTAAATAATTTTAAGATATCTAAATAAGGTGAGATAAATTTCATGTTCGATATTTATGTAGTTTACAGTATATCACAACTGATGGTGTCTCATTCACACTTTTTGCTGTCTGACACCAGAGGTATTTAGAACAGCTGTCTTGAATTTCTCTGAGGAGTCACTCTTTTGTTCCATTCTATGTAATGAAAACCTACTTTTAGTTTTCTTCCTTCAGTCTCACATTCCTGAAAAAATAATTATGCTTATCTAAGTTGACTATTATCTTAGTCTAAAATGATGTTCTTCTTTGTCTTCTGTGACTGTTCTTGGGTTATGTCTCTTTAATCACCCATTCCTTTGAGACGATCCTTCTCATCCACATTTCTGTGCATACTTAGGTTATTCTCCTTCAAAGTCACATTTTCTGTGCCTTTAAGAGATAAAACTGGGACTCTAATGACATATATGGTGATAAAGCACATACTCAATGTCCAGAATTTCATTGCAATATTCCACTTGGATTTTGTTACTAAATTGAGGAATATAAGATTGTACTAAACCATTTGCTTGCACAGTTTGTTTTGAATGGGTTTGATACAGCTGTTCGTGGTTGACGAGCATAGGCCAATATTAAATCTATGTTGAAAGAAATGTCCTTTTGAAAACAATAATTCTTCCTGAGAATTTTTCTGGTTATATTAAAGCTTTCATACAAGCCAGAAAGAAATTTAAGAATCAGATTGAGGTAAGGTAGGAGGATTGATTAAGGAAAAGTTCTAAAGAGTTTCAATTCTCAGATGAAAGGCCCATTAATAGAGTGGTAAATCACTTTTGTCAACATATGTCTAGAAGTGAAATGGTTTATAAGTTTATTTTTGAACATATTGAAGAGTACTATTACAATTTTAGAAAATTTATCTGTCCCTTAACACTGGGGTCTTTGGAAGACACGTGAAAATAAATATTTTTCTACTAAAGAATAACTATCATGGAAGATGAGAACAGCTATTTTAGGTCCGACAAAATTTCAGTATCCTTTCTGCAGCAGTGGCTGGCTGTGTGTCTGCCAGTATTGATGGTGTGCAGGGAAAGAAAGTGAAAATTGTTCTAAGTACGGAGTGGTCTTTATAGCAGTATAGCCATGGAGTAACCCTCCCAGAAGTTATACCTGCATCATCCCAACCTAAAACAATGGTCTGTGAACACCTCAGACTTCTTTGAATGTTCTTAGAAGGACTGTTTTTAAAAATAAGTTTGAATCTTTTCCAAGTAGATTATAGGAGTCTCTGATAGCCAAGGTCAGACTCTTGATAGTTCAATGGACATGTAGGGTTAAAATATGATGATGATGATGATGAAACCATTCATAACTAAAATTCTATTTGGCTTCCTTTTATATCACAGGAAGAATACAATTACCATTAGTTATGATCAAGGAGAAGTTTTCATTACATATCAAAATAGTCAATCTGGTATCTGCCTCTTTCCTTGATCTTCTCATACAGAAGCACAAGGACTTAGACTCTGGATTGTATTTCTGTACTTGTAAAGTGACATGTCCACATCACAGTGTAATTTGTGTTCCTATTTTCAACCCCAAAAAGAATAGAAGTATTACTAACTGCAGTCAGAATTCTGAGAAGCTAGTTTTCACTGATTCTCCCACACACTCTTCATCCGTTTATTTGAGCACTTTCTTTCTCTTGCTAATAGAAGCCAGCATTTATTTTAAAGGATGCTAGCAGATGTGCAGATTATACTTCAAAACTTCCTGTTCCCATCAGTAGACAGAATGTTATCATTTCAGATATTGGCACACTTTATTTATGAAGACAGCTTTCCTATTTGTGTCAGGGCCAACTGAGAAGTAGCTGTTTTATCCTTTCTGCATAAGATACTATGACAGCCACAATGTTCTGAAACAACCACAGGTGCAGTTTGCTGATGTCTCACTGTATTAGGGAGACCAAATAATAAAATTTAGTACATATATGAAGAGCACTGACTCTCATATGTTTTCAGAAATTATTTTAGAAGATCAGTCAGATAATGTTCAGGCAATGCAGTTTTTAAACATCTTGCTTTTCAGATCACTTCTGATACCTTTCTCGGCTACAGGCAGAATGAGAGTTGATTTTAAAGTGGTCTTTTATTTGGCTGTGTGTTTTTTTTTTTTTTTAAAAAAAAAAAAAAACCTTGTTCCAAAATATGGCATAATAGCTTTCCTCTTATTTTTAACTAGAAATGTCTTGATAGCAAATGCTGAACTAATAGGAACATTGATTAACTCAGTGGAATAAATCGTGTCAAGTCCCCAAAAATGCAGATGTTTTCCATTAATAAATGGAAAAAATGTAGGTATTACTGTGCATTTGGCAGGATATGAATGCAGATTATCTAGATGTTCTCCTTCACAGCAGAAGTTACATCAGTGGGTGTAATTATCATGCAATATATTTAAAGGAAAGTTTTGTGTTTTTTTTTTCAAATAAATTATTCAATGACAAAATCAGTATTGATCAATAAAGCTTCAAACTTCTTGCAAAAAACCTATTCAAATAACTTGCTGAGTGACACACAAACTTATATCTTGTGACAGTGACTCTTTCCGAAAAAAATTACTTTCCTTTCCTTAAGAAAATAGATCTACTTTGTGGTACTACATATGTCTAATAAGATACAATGCCTTTGAAGAGATATTTTCATTTTCTCACATTTTAAACACTCTGCCTCTTTTCTTGTTCCTTGTCAAAGGAATAGATAAAGGCATTGATGAAAAGCTAAAGAATTCTTGAAGACTATGCTAACTAATGTTCATATATGTTACATGAAAAAATCTAAACCTATAAAACAGACCAAAAAGTTGAAGTGAAATACTAGACTATATATCTTTATACTTTTATTAATTCTTTGAAATTTCTTTTTTATTTGACTGCTATGAAGCTATTTATGATAAAGGTTATTTAAGACACGAAGAGCTATAACATGAGGGAGACTTGAAACATACTTGGTTATTATTGAATTAATTATTGAAACTACTGATGTTTAACAACTCTAGTGAGATTAGAGGAAAATCAAGAACTAGGAGATATACATAATCAAGAAATAATCTATGAAAGAAAATACTAATTTAGAATAAAATATTCACCATTTGATTCGCTACAAAATGAACTATTTATACATCTCTGAAGGAAGGAGGAGATAACTGTGGTTGTTAGGACATACACCAGCATATTCCACCAAATTTATCAGTCATAATAGGCACTAGTACAAATTTCTTAGAAAATATAAACCAAGGTGAATTTCTTTATCTCTCTCCATTAGCTAAAGATGGACTTCCAGAACAAGGTTTGTCCAAGGCAGCTACCTGGTGTCTACAGAATATCCGAAATGAGGTTAGATATCTCTGGCCCTTTGTTAGGCAAAGTGGAAACTATCATGCTTTTGATCGTAGGGGTTCTCGACAAAAAGAAATTTTAATAGAGTTTTTTGTAATTGTGTGTAGGAGTTTGCACAATTCACAACAGATGTTTAAGAGAATGGCAGTATACACAACAAGAGCAGCATAGTTTATTAGCTATTAGGATAATATTAAAAACCCAAAAATATTTAGTTTCGTTTAAAAAAAAAAACCAAAATGACAAACGTTTTGTGAAGGTAAAATATGCATGAAAAAATGTGTCTTATATAGCATAGTTATATATCAGACTAAAAAAATGTTTCTGAAGTACTGTAAAAGTCTTAAAACCACAGATGGAAAAAGTATTTGAGAACGTTGGGAGCATCCAGACTGGCAAGTAGCGAAGTATATTTTATTACTTCTCATAGAATTCTTGAGCATTACACCCAAAACTTACACAAAAAAATTACTTTTTCCCACTTCTCTCAAACCCAGCATGTGAATTTTGGCTTTTTTAAATTTTCTGATCCAATTAATCTTCCCCAGAATTATTTAAAACATTTGTTTTAGCAACATGTAAGGTACAATTACATAAATGCTGTCATGTTCATGGTGTTGTCTGAAGCTGCGAGTAAGGATAAGCAGAGCTATTGCAGGCATCATGTAAGCAGTTAGAAAAACTGATTTTATGCTACAGAGCAGGAAGGAATGAGAAGGTAGAAGTTAAGAAAAACAAATTTAACACCAAGGAAAGCTGAGAAGTCAAAAGTAGGTGGTTGAACTCAGAAAAGCTTATTGAGGTCTATGGAATTTTCCTTACATCACCGGAAAAGTACTGTGATGACACCACTCTATGGAAAGCACAGTTGCAGATGATTCCTATTGCCAGGGGCTTGGGAGACTTGGTCCAAGCTGCAGGGGAATATTCAGGGGGTCATAACAGAGCATGGGCTCGAGTAAGCAAATTGCCTGGCTGGTGTACAGTGTCAGGATGATACCAAGCAGCAAGAGCAAAAACAAGGGACTTTCCAGTAATTTATTACCTTGGTTGGTATGCACTGGTCAGGAAGGCTGGTTCTTATTCTCTGTCAATGTTTAAATGTAATTTAAACATTATATGTTACCTTTATGGCTGCTGTTGACAGTGAAGGGATGTTCTAAACCTCTGGATAACTAGAGCTGCATGAGAATGTTTGAACTCCTCTGCTGAACTACCTGCCTGGACTTAGCTGTAGATATTAAAATTACATAAATCTGCTCGTGTTTTTGTAGATAAGGGAATAATTCTATCAGTCACTGTTACTGTAATAAAAACCAAATCACATAAAAACCAGCAAACACAGCTCATTCCCTCATTCTGAATCTCTTGCATAACAAATTAATGGCAATGTGCATGAATAATGAGAAATGCTTCAAACCTGAAGATTCATTTGTTTGGACAAATGTTGCTGACTGCACTGAAGTAGATTGCAACACTGGAATTACATTTTAGTAACTAGACTATTAACACTGTTGCTAGACCTATTACAGTTACTGCTGTTACTACAGCAGATGAGCTGAGGTCAGATAGGCCAGTAAAGGACAAGTCCTGCTACGTAAAAGTTAAAATCTACACAGATATAAGAGTGAAGATTTTTAGCTGGAAAAAAAAAATCAGGAAATTAAATAGCTCACTATCAGGAGGATAGCAGCAGGGCTAGCAATGAAATCCCCACTTCTTTACTATGAATCTGTCAAACAACAAAACTTCTCCAGAAAACTAGATTTTATCTTTGTTTTTTCTTTTTTGACAAACGGTTTGGAGAATAAGAAAAGAGAACTTTGACGTAAACTGCTCTGCTTCTAAACTGAAATAGTAACCATCTCATTATAGTAAGTAATTTTAAATTATAACTAGTGGATATTGATGTTTATTTCCTTTAAAGTGGCATGTTTCATGTTGAACTTTACTCACATCTGATATAAGAAAAGCAAGATGGTATTTTTGCAAGGTTATAAAAAAATAGGATGTCTCAATATCTGATTAGAACCCCCCTACATACATGATATATATATGAGATAGAACTCAATACAAGACTGTATTTTATTATAGCTATCCTATGACTAATACAGTATGCTATCTGAATGTGTATTTGTATGTGTAAAGATGCTTCACCACCTAAGAAGCCTGCTTTAAAATGAAAAATGTTTGCTCTGATTTTTTCAGTCTCCTATTCACAAACATAGGGCATTGCATGCCACTGTAGCAAACTATGGCCCTGATTTTTATTTCATTTATACATATAGAAATAGGTTTATAACTCCTGTGTAGTCAGCTGATTTACCCGTGTATAAAAATGTCTAAATGATGCTTCTTTATATCTGTACGAATATTTGTTGGAGGTCTAAATTTAAACAGGATGAAAACACATATATCTTTGTACATGGAAGTGGTCGGTTTTTACCTTCATTTTTAAGAACATCAACTAAAGAGTGAAAAGCAAAAGGAAAGGGAGTAAGAATCTCAGTTCTTTAAATTCCTTCTTTAAATATCTTTCAATAGTACCCAGTATAATTTCCATATTTTTTCCAGGAACTGAGGTTGGACTAAGAGGTCTCTTGTTCTCTGGGTCTTCCCTCACATCCTTCTTGTAGATGAGAGACACTGGCTGGCTTCCAGTCAGCAGGGACCTCCCCAGCCTCCCAAGAGGATAGCAAGGGATCCTGCCATAACTTCAGAATTTCAGAAGTGCTTATTTAGGATGAAACATGGAGAAAATGCCAGCCTGTCATCCCACAGCAAGACTATTGTCTATGTACAACTTCTGAGTCTTTATTGAGTCTGAAAGTGTCCTTTGTCTTCTCATCTGTAAAGGGAAAGTGTTCAAGTGGATGAATGTGGAAAGACATGAACTTTTCTGGCTGTTCAGCAAATTGAGCGAATATAAGTCAAATAACCTTTGGAAATTCAGGGCAAAGTGCAGGCCATAATATCTTGCTTTTTAGAAGGCCATACTTATTAACAGTCATTTAGACACCATTGTAGGTAATTGACTTTTGAAACATTCGGAATTCCAGGTGAATCTCATTTATATTTTAACAGATCATAAAGGTAGGTGGGATGTGCTCTTCTTAATTCCTTCTTAATTTTACTCTGCTATGAAATACACATTATTGACAGACCCTTGAATCTGTCTTTTAGGAGGACATTTAAGAGGAAGGGTTCAAGTGAAGGGAAACATACATTAAATATTTACCTCCTCGGGTCCTTTTTATTTTCTTTATGCATTTTTTCTAACATTTAGACCAGCTTTTCATGCTCCCCTTTATAAATAAACAAGGAAAACTGTCAGGCAGCAAGACTGAAACTGATAAAACTAAGTCCACATAAAAATAATACAGTTTGATTGTAGAACTTGATTCTCTAGTTCAAGAAGAGATAAACTACTTAAACATGTACTATTAAAATATGCAGTTAAACAATCCATTGGCCCATATTCAAATAGATTAATTGCAATTGGATTTGTCAGTCTTGTGGAGACTTACCGTATAAAACTTTCAAAATCTTTTAAAAATCATTCTCATTGTAGCAATCTAGTTGAGAAAAGATGGCAAAGAGCTCCACTGGGAGACATATACTGAATCAAGCAGCCTTGTCAAAGTAATGTTTTCACTTAAATTTTGTGTTGATTAATTCTTCCAACTAGAGTATTCAAGCATTTAAATTCTGTAGTGTAAAAACTGTGGTTGCTATGTTGCTTTGTCCCTTAATTTTCAGTTGAAAGAAATATATTAAATTCTGGAGAGGAGTTAGCCTTTCTGCAGAGTTAATAATTAAGGAACCAACATCTATATCGTTTTCCACAAATGTTTAAAGTGTAATAGCTATTCCAGATTGAAAATTTGAGTGCTATAACTTTAATGTATTATAATAATTTAAATTATTAATACTATTACCATCATGATTTTTAGTTGCAGAATATGAATTAATTTGGTCACTTCCACTTCTTTTTTTTAATATCTAGTAATATTAAAGGTTTCAATATAATAAAATTCCTATAAAATCACAATTCATTTTAAGAAAACTTGCAGTGAATTTCAAAGAACTATGAAATAATATTCCATATGTTGCTTTTGGGTCTGTAAAATAAGTTGAAACAAGAATCTAGCTATCAGAATATGGAGAAATAAGGTGTTTTACAGTGATGTCTGAATTAGTGCTAAATGAGAGACCCAGTAATAAACAAGATGAATAAGAAGTACTCCTTTATTAAACATCATCTTAGTGGGTGGGGTATTAATGGAATGTGAAAGGGTGTTTCACATAATTTGAGTGTTTACATTGCTGGTGACACCTTGGAAAAGAACGAAAGTATGGGCAGAAAAACCTTTGCAATACAGGTATTCTCTACTTCAGAGTAACCAATAGTTTAAAAAACCATGAAGCAGAAAATGTATAGATTAGTATTAAGACTGATAAGGGACAGAATAATTAAAATCACTGAGGGACATTATTAAAATTAGTTTTAGGGAAAAAAAATGTGTGTTAGAGGGCTTAAACACCTTTTATGTGACATCTATAGAAAAAAGTTGCATGGTCATAGCAGAGTTTGATCCAGGAGATGAGAATGTGATCCTGATCACCATTAAATGTAGATGTTTGGGTTTTTTTTTGGTTTTTTTTTGTTTTGTTTTGTTTTTGTTTTTTTTTGTTTGTTTGTGTTTTTTTGTTTTTTTGTTTTTTTTTGTTTGTTTGTTTTTTTTTGTTTTTTTTTTTTTTTTTGTTTTGGTTTTTTTTTTTGTTTTTTTTTTTTTTTGTTTTGGTTTTGGTTTTTGTTTGATTTGTTTTGTTACATTTTTGTTGGGGTTTTCTGTTGTGTTTATTTATTTATTATTATTTTAGAAAGAGTTTGGATTTCTAACCAATGAAATTAATATTTTTCCAAAAGACAGACCGGTGAAACAAGTACAGAGTCTTCTATAGTAGATCTATGATGACTTGATCCTTGCTCTAAAGTCTGATGACTCTTATGGACTCGTTTTGCTATTTTTATACAAAATATTAGTTCTGGCCAGTAATACTGATACTTTGTTCTTTTGAATGGAGAGTTTTAAAAACTGAAAAGAGGAAGCACAGTCTGCAAAGAAAAAAATAATCAGATATACTCCTGTGAATGTTAATTGAGCATTGCATGCAGAAGCAGTGAACCTTTGCCCCAGAGCACAATTCAGCAATCACAAAAGCTATTTTCACTAAAAATAATCAAGCTTAACAAAAATAGTGAAAGAAATATTTGAATTGTTTTTAAAAGAAGAACAGAGAATTTGTGAAGACAATGAGAATAAATCAGTAGCTTAGAATGCAGACCATGGATAAGCATAGCAAAAGTTCAGCATTAAACCCCTATGATGTAAATGGATAGGGATTTGATCTAATGAAGAAGCAGACGAAGAAACAGTAGCATTCCCAGGGCTCATAAGAAACAAGATGCCATCAGCTGGTCTTAAGGCCTTTATCTTTAAATAATCTAAGGGCTTTTTACCTTTGCACCCTTCTCTCTGACTTCTTCGCAGGTACAGTGAGAAGGAATGTTTGAATATATCAGGAGAGCATGAAATCTCTCATACAGGTGTGAGTCCAGGAAAAAGCTGTTAACTTATGTGTCACTGTAGAAGAAACTCTGAAATATCTATAAGTTACTTCTCTACAGTTGTTTTTTCAGGGAGACAGAGTAAGATATCTACTGTAAAAACTTAGAAATGTCCTCATAAAATAGACTTACATGTCTTATATTTAACAGTTATTCATCTCATGCTTATATCTGAGAAATTATGATAATGAAATATTTAATTTATTTTTATTGCCTGTGGTTAGACTAATATCTGGCCAGAACTGTCATATTTAAAGGTTATATTCTCAGAAACAACTCTCACAAAACAACTCATGCCTGAATTTCTTTGAAAAGATCAGTGAAGTCATTAAAATCTCAACCTCAGTTTGTGACAAATATTGGAAGACAAAATATTCCAAGAAAAAAAAATTATTCATCCATGTTTGAAAAATATAGAAAATAGGATTTTGTGGGAAGTGTTTATATGGTCAGCATAAAATTACCATTGGAATAATCATAAAGGAATTAATATTGATATGATCAATAAAGAATTGAAGGAGGTTATTTAACACCACGGAATATTGTTTTAATGAAATTAGGTATTTCTGAACAAACTTGATATTGCTTTTGATGAGAGTATATGTACAACTGATGGAAGTATTGACATAGTGAATTTACTGTTGTAAAACGTTTGTTTTAATTAAACATGATGAAAATGAGTACTGTACAAAATCAGCCTAGTCCATGTTGAAGGGATTAAAGAGTGGCAAACTGATAAATCCCACAGAAAACTGTAACATAATGTCAGAGGACAGACTCCAGTAAAAAAATCCCAAAACTGCAGAGATCCTGTTTGTGGCTGAATCCTATTCCAAATCGTATTTCAATCAACGTGGGCGATATTGTGAAATAATTACAGCTACACCAAATATGCAGATTTGGAAGCCAATCTTCTTGCTATTCATGTTGGACTCTAGTCAGTGTTTCTCAGAGTTCAGGACATGATCCACTTTTGCCTCATGTGTGAAACCTGCTGAAAACCAAAGCAAAAAGGAACTTCACAGCTGATGGTATTTGGAGCAGTGTCTGGCCCTACAGAGATTCTAATTGTTCCTGGCTCCTATGACATCATACAGTAGTTGCCAAAGTTGAGCACTGGAGACTTTTGAAGTAATTGTCCAAATAAAAGGAAGTGTAGCATATCCATAGGGGAAGAGAAGAGCAAGAACAAAAGTGAGAAAGCCTGTGGGTTAAGGTAAAACCAGTTTAATGGGTGAAGTAAACAGCAAAAAACCATTTAACGCAAAGAAGTCATTCACCACATCTCACAAGAAGACTGATGCTGATCCAGTCTCTGATCCATGGCCACCCTCAAAGCCAAAGTTCCCCGTTTCTTCTTTTTCTAATTCAGCTTTTATTTCTAAGCATGATGTCATATTGTATGGAACACCTCTCTGCCCAGTTTATATCACCTGTCACAACTCTGTACCCTCATAACTTCTTGCCCTCCCCCAGCTTACTTGCTGGGAGACAGAGTGGGAGAAGAGAGAACATGTTAGCAATGTGTAAACACTGTTCAGCAAACGTTGCTGAACCAAAACGTTGGTGTGTTATGAGCACTGTTTTTAGTCCCAAACAGAAGCACAGCACTGTACAGGCTGCTGAGAAGAAACCTACCTCTATGCCTGCCTGAGACAGTACATAAATAAAACACCTTAGATTTATCATGACACAGAATCACCCCTTATTTCCTATATCTATCCACAAGTGGATCCAAGTGCATCATCATACAGTTACGAGTAAGTCTGTAAGACACCATGGCGTAGCAACTGAGAGGCATCAATATTGTCTCGTCCAGGCTGTTACGTTACTTACCACACGGCCTGAAAAATACTTATAAGTTTGTGCTAAAATAGTGATTCATGTATCCTAAGCATGCAACCACAAATTTGGTTACCTTCCCCACATCTCCCTAGAAATTCTGAACACTTAAGGCTGGCAGTTTGTTTACTGTCCCACAGTGGCTGCAGGTCCATGACCCACTGCTCCCTTTACATTTCCTACTACAAGACCCAGTTGTGCAAGGTGGTGTTCCAGATAACAGTGATATTTCACTCCCGCTGGCTGCAACAGAAAGAGAAGTTGAGCATTTTTCTCTGAATACTAAAGCTAAAAAGTCCATAAAACTTCAGCAGCAAACCATTACTTTCCTTTTCAGAATCTTCAGCGTATGAGGCAAGTAGTGAACAGGACTGCAGTACTGCATCGTATCCTCACTCACTCAGACTTAATAAATAAGTAGAAACATTTGTAGAACAATGCAGGGGTCCACAGGCAGCTACGAGGTGATGTGTCTCACCAGAGATGTAAAGAAATGCACATTTTAATTATTCCATGTGCTTCTCCAAACAAGTACAAAATGAAGAGACATATTTCTTATAATTCTATTGTAAATCCCTCTGTCTGTACTACATCACTTATTTTTCTGCTGGGCTAAGTCCTCATAGTTGCCATCTTGACTCACAAGGAAATATTAAGCCAAATGACATAAAGGATGAAAACTATCTTACTTAATTTTAGATCTCTGCAGTGACATCTCTATTGACAGCTGTTCTACGCTCCCTTTAGAGCTGATGGAGAAATATGTGCATAGTGCAGTTCACCTGATCTCTTCTAGACATAAATTTTTATTAAATTAAGCACTGAACTTATGAAACTTGTGAACTTAGACTGGGAACTTAGAGTGACACCGTTAGATCAATCCCACCTGGTATGTTATAGACAAAATAGTATAAAGGGTTGTAAAAATTTGATTGCTAGTTTCAAAAAAGATTTAAAAAGAAATTGAATATCAGTTGTTTGTAAAAGCATATTTTTGGATAACCACTCTATTTTGGGTATATTAAGAAGACACAAAAAGGCATAATATAAGAAAGTGACTTCATCCTGCTACAATATGGTGTTTCATATGCTATGTTTCAGCTGATGGTATGCTATATCCAAATCTATACCTTATTGTATACATGACATTTTTGACAGCTCTTTGTAATTAAATAATTTTTCATTTTGTTTTGTTTCAAATCTGGTATCAGCTGTCACCAGAAATTTTTAGATAGCTGTAGATTTCAAATTATCCTGTTTTAGAACATATTACAGTCGCATAATATTAGTGCACTGGACATGGTAATGATAAGGTATTAAGGAATCTCAGTGGTCATTAATTATGCTAGATGAAATTACATGCAAGGTTCTCACAGCACATTCATATCAGAAGCATATATATGTATATATACACACATATATAATTTATTGTTCATATTATAAAGCTACTGCAACACCATTTGTTTTTGTGGCTTTGGGGAAGCAAGGAGAGGGTGAGAGAGGAAAAAACAGCCATCGGGTCCTACAGTGCCAATATAATATTGAGCCAGATCAATATTATATAAACATTTGAAAATCAAAAGAATTTCTCCAGGTTATGAAAATAGGTTGCAATGTTGAGATAGTTAGACAGGTGGCAAACTGAGACTACTGTTTTATGCCAAAAATATATCTAGTTACACAGTTAGTTCTGCTACTATCTAGTTACTTTCATACTTTCTGCTCTTCTCTTCAGTCCATCCAAGGTACCCGTGCATAAACCTTGTTTTTGGGCTGTGTTCCCTAATGTATGTTTGTTCAGCCACTACTATGAAACAATAGGCATCTCTGTAGGGATGCCCACATTTTAATAGGTGCTAGTGTTATACAAATAATAAGAATAATGGATTAAAAAAGTGCCATAAGTTTGATTTCAATTGTTTGAAAACCAGCAGATTTTTCCTCTCTCTTTTTAAAATGGATTAAGTCATAGGGACTCTCTAAAATAAAATGCATTTGTGTTCTCAGATAAAGTGTCTGTTAGACATTTTACAGAGCTGAGAGAATTTAAAAAAGCTTCAGAAACCAGTCAGCTTGCTCATATTTATTTTGAAAATGCACTCTACACTCACAGACTTAGAGGGAGCTTAATTACAATCAATGGAATAATTAAGTTGAGAGAAATGTGCAATAGAGAACTAAAATGAATAGAAAACATATGCACAAGTGTACCTTTGGGCAAATGCATTATAGGCACAATATTGTCATTATGCCTCTCAAATCACATCATTATTTGCTCTGGCGTATGTGCGGGAAGCAGACTAGATTGTACACGGTTTTTACATTCATATTCTGATCCATATTTAAACATTTTACAAAATGGTGCACTCTAGTAACACTAGCCTACACTTAGCATACGTGTAATTTGTCATACAGATGAACTTTCACAACACATTCCTAATTCTGAAAAAGCATAGCTATCTAAAAAGTGCTGCTTCTCTCCTTCCCCTCACAGTCCACACATTTTAGGAGTACTTACAACAGTATGTTCACCAGAGTTTGACTCACAGTGAACAGCTCTTCACAGATGTATTATTTGCTGGTTCCAGTCTAGTTGCAGTAGCCAATTGCTACTGTTTCACTGACCACAGCTCTCTGATAAATAAAATGCACACCCAGAAAGGGTCTCCTAGAACAGGTAGTTTCAGAGAGTGAAATGGTCTTAGAGAGCCTTATCATGCTCTTTTTAAATTCTGAATTCTTATCTCTTGGTGCACCTTGCAGTCCCAAAGCCATAAGTCCTGTAATGGGAAACCTGCTTTTTTATCTCTTTTTCTAGAATTTGCCATGATAGACATTGAAGAAGGAGGGAAAAGAAGGAAACAACAGTAAAGAAAATTCAAATCCGATTTTCAGCTTACAATTAGAGAATTCTAAATACTTTAAAGTGGTCACCAACATGCACATAATTCTATCTTTGAAAGGGTTAATATAGTGCTTTGCACAAATATTTAGAAATAAATATTTGACATCTTCTGGTGTGCATTTAACAGCAGAAATTCCTGTATGAAAGTCCCTTCAATGTCACTAAACTGATTTCAAAAAGTTTAGTCCGGAAAATTTTGGCCCAGGGATCATGCCAAACCTTTCAATTGCCCTTTCAATATCATAGAAAATTGATGATAGATGGTGTGTGTCTGTATAAGAATATAAAGGAGATTAAAATCTTGAAATGATTCATACTGCTTTTTTAAATTCTAACAAATAAATGCAGCAAGGTGTTAGGGGTACTAACATATCTTTAACCATTAATGCATCAACTTGTTAATGGATGGGGTTTTAATCTGAAATATGCAATGTGCTTTGTATTACTCTGAGTAAGTTTGCAAGCAGGAAAGATTTGGGTTCTGTTGTGAAGGTGATGTAAATTATCATCTATTCTTGCATGGTAAAGATTAAACAGTAACATACAAATACACTATTGATGTTAATAACTACCTGAAATGCAGAAATAATTTTTCCCAGAAACCAAATGTTCATGTTGAATTCTGAGGCATCAAGCAGTGACCAAAAAAAAAAAAAAAAAAAAAAAAAAGGGGGGGGGGGGAAAAAAAAAAGGAAACAATTAGGGTTAGAAAAGGAAGAACAGAAAACTTTTTTTTTTTTTTTTGAGGATTCCCTGCACATTTAATAACAAATTTCACTGGAGTAGAACTTAACTGCAATGCAAATCAACCTTGCTAATAATACACAGGAAGCAAGGTGGATATAACCTGTGAGGAGGCAGCCGGGCTTCCTGCAGCCTCTAAAGAGTTTGGAAACATCTATTTCTCATTTTGTCTCTGATCACCACAGAAGCTCACTTAGTTTCATTCCCTCTCCTCCTACTTTCACCTTCCCATTCTGCCACATCCTTTTCTTAGAAGCAATAAAAATGGTTCCAGTATGAGTATGGACAATATCTAAATATGAGTTATATGTGTTTATGTGGAGAGTTATGACCTTCATGTGTGAGTACGATTTGTGGCCAAAGCCTGCAAAAACCACTGACAAACAAGGAATGTCAAAAGAGGCAATGGGAAACACTATAAACACAAAGACAAAAAAGGGGAACAAGAAGGCTGAACTTTGTTTCATTTTGGGGGAAAGGAATAAGAAATCTCGTATGAAAAACATTTAATGATAACAAGAAGTTTAGAGTAGGTACACCATTAGTTTGTTTTTACCCTAGCGAGAAATCCATGGATAGAAAAGCACAAAACAAGCTTAGAAACCGGCAAACTCAAAGTGGCTGGATAGAAAAAAATTGTGTGTTTGTTGTTGGAGTGTTGTTTTTTTTTTTCACATAAGGAGCAGTCTATTCATCTAATAGCTGCATGCTATTCTGACACTTTGTATTTTAGCAGAACTCTTAAACATGACTTTTCAGCAGCTAACAAAATGACCAAGAACTACAACAGAAAGAACAGTAAACTTTAACAGAGGTTTTCATTGATTGCAATCTCACATCAAGGCATAAACCTGCCTTTAGAAAGTGACAGCTGCAATAAACCTCCTCTAGTAATTTTAAAGAAGTATTATTTTTTGACCATTTTGTGCGTGTCTTCTGAAATATCTAATAGTGTCTGTTACCCCAAGACAGGATAATGGACCATGGGAGTACCGGTCTGATCACTAAACTTCCTATATGTGCATGCGTGAGACACTGACACAGATTGAAACCTGGGGTTTCTGCCTTCCACAATTATTTCTGAAATTAATATGGTAACAATTTGCACAGTCTCTCAGTACAGTATGTGTTTGGAAGATAGCATTATAACATCTACAAGCCTAACCTGAAAAATCTGTGAGAGTTTTTAATCCACTGAATCAGCTGCCTGAAAGTGCACGCTCTCACCTGCTTCTTTGAGTCACTGCATTTTCCAGTGCCATGTGGGAGCAATCTGTCAGAGCAACCATGTCATAAAAACACCACAGAGCTGGAGTCTGCCAGTTTGATAAAAGCTGCAATAGGATTGACTAACATGCTGACATAACAAACTTAATATCACTTGAAGAGCTTAGGAAAAAGCAGAAGGTAGGGGAAGAAGCCAGACAAAAGTAATTTTACTGAAGAGTAAAAAAATGTGTAACCCAGTCTTAAAAAAATATTATCGTTTTTGGCTGCCTGGCCATATTAATTCTCAATTTATTCTTTCATCTGGGGCTAAATAATTAGTTATTTGGGCCCCATCTTTTTGCTCTGTTGGATTTCTGCATGTGTCTGCATCACAAACACTGTTTCCAACTGCATGATACCAGCAGTGAAGAATGCAGGTGGCCTTCAGGGATGCTCAGCTATTGCATGTGCAAATGCTGGTGAATATCATTAGTGATTCTCGATCACTACAAGATATTGGTCAGGCAGTGTATTCTTCTCCTGAGCTCAGGAGAGGCAGTGAGCTCTGCCACCCCAGAACAGATTGGAAAGCAACAAGAGTGACTTACTGGAAAGCAAAAAAAAATGGGAAAAGGAAAGTGTAATGAAATAAAGCAAAGTGTAATGAAATAAAGCAAAGTGAATGGTCTTTTAAAAAAAGTTACAGTCAAATTACTAAATCTTGTTCACACATGAAACAGAATGGTCAATTTGTTTGGTCAAATTCAGTAAGTGTTGGAGCCTTATAAAGCTTCTGTGCAAAAGGATTGGAGGTGACATCAAGGCAGGTAATAAAGTTACCCAGAGTACAGATCAGTGACAATTTAGCAATTAATTTTGTCAGCAGCTCTGGAAGATCAGTAACAAATCATAAGGTTTTAGTTAGCCAATGTAATAAAAGTATTTAACAGGGAAGAGAAAGTAACAGAGGCGATAAATGTGTTTAAGCACAGTATATTACCTTCTTATTACAATTACATGATCTGGAGAAAAAATGTATCTTATGATATATGATATTCTTATTGAGACAGAATATCAATATTCTGGCAGGTTAAGAAATATTTGTCTTTTTGACTTTCCTCAAATCTCATAGATCATACCAGTGTTGGTTTCAGGTTGGGAATGAAGTAGTTATTATGCAAATTGCACAAACACCAGACTGAGTGGAAATAGAAACAATTACTATAGGCTGAGAAATACAGCAGAAGCACGAAGAACAGAAATAAAGCAACAGGGAAGGGCAATCCTGATCACAAGAAACAAGTGCCAGCCCTTCATTATGAAAGTACAATTTAGGGGAGCGAGACTGAAAAGAAAGGAAGAGAGCTTGGTAATTACCACCTTGTAAGCCCAAATTTGTCAAGTAATTTGATATATGGCATAGCCAGAGGAGATCTAAGATAGTGAAGTCACAAAGTAGGGGTATTCACATCTTCAAGCTTTAGGCATCTAATTGAAGGACGGAAATGAACTATCTAAACACCTTACACAGTTAATGGAAAAAGTAGTCATCTCCAGAGAGCAATCTGAAGCACTTGAGTTAGGGGGCCTGCCTTTTCCCATCGACTACACAGGGCCGCTGAAGTTAGATGGTGTGAATACCTCCTGAAGGGCCTTATTACAGCATATCCAGGAATATATCTAGGTGTAAGATAAGGGCATTGCAGGGCACCAATTATGTACTTTAACAGTACATGCACCACTTCTAACAAAGTGGTATTTATATGTAATAGTCACTGATTGCTCTCAGACTACCCTGAGGTTATGCACAGCTGTAATGGAAAGGCGGTTATATTCCAAGAAAAGTCAAGTTAAGACACTGGCCAGCTTTTTGAGACAACATCCCTTCACTGCAGCAGATGAGGCTATGGCAGAAGTGAAGGTGGAAGCTCCATCTATGTTTAAAACTGAACTGGGCTACAGGATAGGAAAATCTTGTACTGGGCAGAGGCTGAGAAGACGGTATGATCCAACTCCATCTCTAACTTGCACAGCTGTAGACATCTCACACTTCTTTCAGGAAAATGGAAACCAGGAAAGGGCTCAAGGTTTTACTTTTGTCAATGTGTTACTTGTCCTTACAGAACAGGTAATCACAAAAAGAGAAGAAATATATAGAAAAAGGATTAATAGATAGGAGAAGGATTGAGAGGAAGGTGGCACATACCAATATTGCAAAGCTCACCATGAGTAATACCTGTTGTGGCAGACTTGCCCAGCACAAAAATAATCAGCAGCCTCATTTAGCTAGTAAAATTTCACTGTTTGCTCACATCATTCTCTCTCCCCCCTTTTTCAGCCAATCTAGCTCAGTTCAGCAGCAAAAAACACAAAAATTTCCACTGTGTTTTAAATCACTGAAGTAGTAAATAATAGATATATAAGAACTCAAATTGTTACAAAATAATTTGACGTAGGTCTTACCAGTGAGCCTGAAGTGATAGCTTTAGCAGTCTCACAAGATCTAAACAGTTGAACCACATAAGCACTTAGGAGGGAGTAATTTCTCACCTGCTACAATTTGATTTGCAGCTGATCTAAAGGTGTAAGTAGCACAATTGGCTTTAAGCGCATGCAGGAATATCCATCACTCTCTTTGCTCCTTGAAGGGTTAATTCCAACAGCAGAGATGCAAAAAAAAAAACCAAAAACTTTTTCTTCATCTACTTGAATTAATAAAAAAAAAATATTAATGGAAATAAAATCTGTCAATAAAATATTTCTAATTAGAGTTTATTGTGTTTGGGCTATCAAAAAAACCCACCTTCCTTTCTCAGTCTTTCTTCCTTTAAATTAATATTTCTTCCTTTCTTTCCTTTCTTTCCTTTCTTTCTTTCTCTTTCTTTTTCTTTCTTTTCTTGTTTCTTCCCCCTCCCCCCTCCCCCAGGAATTTACTCTTTTCAATTATGCAGTAATAGGAAGTGTTTCTTATTAATATTATACTTTGGGGATTCATGATACACTAGTGAGTGATTTTGCCTTTGTACAGAGAACCATTGTAGGAAATGAGATTGCCATATCCTTGTTCAATGAAAGCTGATTTTTTATATCAAATGTAACATGCATGTCTTGTTTTAATGGTTTACTTCTTATTTTTCCCTTGAAGAGAGGATGAACAGCATGTGGGAGTCCTTAAGTGCTTGCCACTGCCTATCAATAGCTGCAGGCTAATTGTCTATTCTGTTTCACATGATTTTGTGGGTAATAAAGGTGCTCAGTACTCAGCCCTTTCAGACTTGAGGTTTTATCCTAATTGACTTTTTGCTACATTCAGAAAGAAGTCTTAAAATCCATCTGCAATGCTGTTCACTTACCTGTTAACCTGGCATGGCTGGGATGAAGGGTTCCGTGGCAGGCAGTTAGGATACAGCTATTTTGTTTTGTGTTTGTGGAGAGAATGGGTGCATCCCTCACCAGGAATGTTCATCAAACATTAGATGTGCCTAGGTTTACTGACTGTGGTCCTCAGGCAGGCTTAACTGGCACCTTCTCTTTGATTACCTCCGGCTGATGGGCCATCCCACAAGAAGTGTGCCCTCTCCTTACCTGCATTCCCAGGAAGCTGAGAGTGATCTAACCCTGCTGTGCTATTATCCCAGCTGGAGCTGTTCGGACTGAGAGAGACCTTCTCAAAAAACACCTTCTCAAAACATGGCTGCTTGGGAACAGTATCAGTAGTAAAAGCGTGTACACAAGGGTTGAAGTATAACTCCCATGGGTACCACAGGGAACAGGATCATGGTCTTGGAGGTGCAGTAGATTAAAAAGTGCCTTGTGAGGCTCCTGGGTGCCTGGAACTCACCGTCTATAATAAATTCCAGCATGGTGTTGGTGCTATTTCTGTCCAATCTAATGACCCTTCTCCCAGACTGGTTCTGGGTCCACTTCCATCAGGCAGTCTGGCTACACTTCTGCATTTAATAGCACAGACTAAGGTTCTCCAGGTCAGCTGGTTGGGATGCTGGGGGAACTATTGGGCACGTGTTCTTGCTGGGACATGTGGAGCCTTCCAGGCTTCTTCTGCACACTCAGCCCCTCTGCTGTGTGCTCAGCCTGCACTGTGCCTGTGTGCTCGGGCTGCAGTGTGCCCTGCTCATAACAGCTTTGGGAACTGGGAAACGGTATGTCCCTGCACACCAGTGCTGCAGTACCACCTCTGGCTTCTCCTCATTGTATGATGACTGCCACCTCAGCCTAACAGCAAAGAATATGAACAGGAACAATCTTCTAATCCTTTATAATTAGCTTAAGGAATATTTGAAAAAAGGAACGTAACACTAGCAAATGGCTTTACTTTTGTGTAGTACTACTCATACAACCACATGCTTCTAGAGCCCACTGCTTCCAGTACCCTCCCTCAGATGCAGAAGTATGCTTTACACCTAGGTGAGGCAGATGGGGTTAATGGTCTTTTCTTTCTTAATTTCTGACTGTCTAGTTGGGGTGGGAAGGGAATAGCAGTGATCAGGGAAGCAGTGAGACTGCTGGGGAGAAGAAACATCACCAGGGAGAAGAGACAGGGCCCACTAGAGAGCAAGCTCTGCAGTAAACCTCTTCTTGATTCCCCTTATTAATATATAGCCCACATTTCTCAGGAACAAAAGTTTTTCAGATAACCCATAGGTCAAGTATAGGAGAACTCAGTACTTTTAGCAATGTATGTGTACATAGGAATTGTTTTAAAAGGGTGCTTAACCAGAGTGTGTTTCAAGACACGTATCAAAGCATCAACATGAGAGACCCTAAGCTGGTGTAAATCAATGTCACTTGTATCAGCCAACCATGTTATTTCATTATTTCTGAATTCTAATAATGTTCGTCTCTTCTTTCACACAGTGCTTCTGTGCAGTATATCCTTTAAGATTTGACATCTCCGAAGGCATTAACACTCTTTGGGGAATGTGAATCAAACAACAGATTCTCTTTGTGCATATTCACTTCTTCTGCTTTTATTTTAGCTCAGTCCTATCAGAACAGAGCCTAAGAAAGGATGTCTAGAAAGGGCAATTTCCCAACAGTGATTACATTACAGGAAAATTTCTCTCATTGTGAGTCTGTCTGGAAAATTCTGAAGATTTTTTCTGCCTAGGAATAACAACTATATTCCACATAAATGATTAGAGGTGGGTCTATGGACTCTCGATAAATAATAATAAAAAATCCTCCACCTCACTGCCTCTTACTGAAGTATCAAATATAGAGAATGGTCTGCTAAACCTTAATAATTACTATCTTGTAATCATTATGTTATTCTATAGATAACCAGTATTGTCTTAAAACAAAATTAAACTGTTTTATGTCGTGGTTCCAAAAACAAATAGCCTGAAGGGTATTTTCCTATTTATTTATGATAGCTCAAACTACAGAATTGATATATTTGTGTCATTTATGAGCATTACAATTATTTTTCTAGGGCAGAATTATTCCTATAAGCCATTGCATCTAATTTCCCCTTTCTTCTTCCATCTTAATCTTGGGTTTATTGTGAGCTGGTTAGTTTATTGCAGATCCTTTTAGAAGTTCTGTTAAAGGTTTATTTCTCTATGTGACTGTTCATTCATTTCTTATTCTGCTTCTGAAACTTAATTAACTCTGTAATCCTCCTGCTGCTTCCTTCTGCCACTCCCAGGCCAGCTTTAAATGAATATGGGTGCACTGTAACAAGTTATTTGGGAAATACATAGAAGTTTCTTCTTCACAATGCCAAGTCATTTGGTCATTTCAGCTAAATGCCATTTAATGATACCATGGGAACAGTAGGTTTTACTTTTTTCTCTGGCAGTAAGCTCTGCAACTCCTGGGTGTGCATTGCTGAAGGAAAGCAAGTTCTAGAGTTGTGCTACCCCTTTCCATGGGTTGGCAATGGATGGGCACCAAGGGCTCCCAGAAGGGACCCTTCTTGATGAAATTAGGAAAGTGTGAAGCTGTGTCTCTCCCAAAGCAAGCGGCTAAAATTGATGGGCCCATACTGGGCTTTCACTGGCCCAGAAGAACAGCAGGATATTAGAGCTCGATCAGTGGCAGATTTTTAATCATTCTTTTGGGATTTAAAAAAAACTGGACAAATACTCCCTGAAACCAGTATAGATGGATCAGTGAATGATAGACTTGTTCAGTATTTTTAGGATACAGCTATTTTTGCAAAGTTAGCACATGCTGACATATTAAAAAAGGTCTTCCAGACAATGCTGGGGGTCCCCCTGCCCAGCTACTCTTGGCTGGGGCAGCCAGGTCCCAGCAACCCAGCGCCTCACTTCTAGTAGCCCTGCTCTGGTAGTAAACAGAGGATAGCCGCAGATACACCATTTGATACAAATGTGTGGCCAGCCAAGGTCACTGGCTGTTTGCCAGCACAAGCTTGAGCTGGGGAAATCTTGGGCTTGCCTGCTGTGGTTGCAATTAAAGAGCAGCATTGAGTCCAGATCACTCCTGTCTAACGAGCGTGTGGGTGTCAGAGCTGCTCTGGCAGAGGCCTTTGTATTTTATTCCCTTACACCCTCGGCTTTCTTCAATGAGAGTAAGAAACATCACTCTGGAATTTTATTTTGAGGGACATGCTGTGATGCACACATATATTAATAGTGCCACAGACTGAAAGCTTCATGTCCAGGTGAACAATCCTTTAAAGCATTTGGCAGCAATAACAAGTACCTCAAGGTTATGCCCTATCTCTTTTTTCTCTCTATGTCATCTGTAACAACTGTGGACTCTGACATTTACTTAATTAAATTTACCCACACTATCTGACTTATTTGTGCAATTCCTCTTGAGGACGTAATTTTTGAAGGTAGTAAGCAAGAAGAATGGTTAACCTTGATGAGTCGGTTTTCCATAGTAGTGTGTTATTCAAGCAAAAATTTAGAAGCTTTCATCTATTGCATAAATAATAAACCTCAGGACAGTGCATAGACATGAAATATTTAAAGACGCATAACATCTTTGAGGACAGACATCAGAACAAAATGAAATTATCACACAATTGAAACTGCTGCTGTGCTACATCTACAAGTCTTTGCCTTTGATTCCCAGCGTTGTCTTCCAGAAATCCTACAGACACCCTTTAGTCTGTCTTTGGGCATCTTGAGCAGGCTTCGTGTGCTACCTGAATTATGTGGGACTGTATAGGGCATATATGCACTGCAGATGAGCCTCCAGTTGAGCTCCCAAGCTCATCGTCTTTGTGGTGAGACTGATGTGGTTTTGGCCTTGGAGTCAGATCTGACAGAAAACACAGAAAGAGATTTTGAGGTGATCTTTGTCTTACCTTAACATCTGTTTTGTCTCATTACCTGAGGTTGTATGGATTCTTTGTTTCAATCAAATAGATAATAATAATAATAAAATAGATGCCATAAATTAGACCAGCCGTTCTCACAATACAGTGATATTACAAATGCATTTCAGGGAACAGAAACTTTTTATAATTAAAACCTCAAAAATATCCCTCATTAAAACTTTGGTATACAGAATGAACTCATTCATGGCAGTAGCACTTAGTGGTAGACAATTCTCACTCTTACTTTACTCTTACCATTCTTGAAGAACCATGGTTTGATATTCAGAGTTTCACCTCGTGGGAAGGGAGGGATATCATGGCACACGCAGTAATTTGTCGACATCTATGTGGATAGACAGTGAAGAACAGGGCCAGATTTGGTCCAGCCTAACATGTAGCGCAGCACACCTGAAGGCACTGGGAAGTGGTTGTAAATCAGGTAGTATTTGGCCCCTAGCTGTAGAATCAGATGCAGATGATAAGATTTGTGTCACACCACATCGTAAAGTTAAAACCAACCTATAAGAATTTACCTTTAATCAGTGTGTGCCAGCTAAATGTATGCAGATGAGCAGTCATTCTAAGTCTGAGATTAGGCAGATTGATACCAGCTGTCTGACAAATCTCTAGCACTAGATAAAGCTGGAAGTGGAGGGGAGAGAGTTATAAATTGCATGCACCCATTAATGCACTCATTTAAACATGCAATTTAAATGCTAATTGATGTTAATTCAGCCCAGCACTAGTGGTGTTGTGTTCAGCTCTTAGTCATATGCTGTAACATGGCTGAAGGAATAGCAGTAAGGGGCTTGGCAGGATAGTATAGATAAAGTCAGGGATCAATTCAACGTATGGTACGTTTGTTTCACTTCATTTATTGTTATACCTTCTGGGTAATTAGAACTAGCTGAATACAGGCAAGAAAATGAATTGTGACCATTCTGCCACTGCATGCTGACCACTCATCTAATGAATTACATTTTTCATCTTTTACATTGCCTGAAATCATTTTGTGTCTCAAAAGATCTTGATGTTCTTTATTAAAATGCCCAGATTTAATGACAGAAACAGCTAAGAACCTGCAAGGAAAACAAAATATTCTCTTTTGATCCAAATGTAATGCTCTTTTTAATTTTTTTAAAAAATTGCCTTATTTTATTTTAGTCTTTTAGGTGAGGGGAAAAGATCAGTTCATGAAGATTTCTATGCAAAAAAAAAAAAAGTGTTAGTCATGACACTGAAAAACAGTTGTTTACTAAGATGTCTATACTTAAGTAAACCCCTTGTATTAACTTAAAGTCAAAATTTCACTCTGTGATTATACTTTTCAAGTGCATCTGCAATCACGTGGTAAATTTAATAAATACTCTAAATGTGTAGTGAATTGTTGCTAATCCACCTGGCACTATTCAGTTCCTGTAATTCAAAAAGTTATTAATAGTAAAAAAAGGTTACAAAATGCAAATGCTTGTGGCTGATAAATACTAAATTTTCTGGGCTAACTTGTTCTCAGTGATCGGTCTGGCCTGCTTTCTTGTTAATATAAGAGGTTAAATGCAATGATGGAGGTGGTAGAATTTTTATTGAGCAGCCAGAGTGCAGATTTGGCTCATGATGTGTGTTAATATCATCTCCATACGCCATAAACCTGCTGGGTCAAATTCTGGGCTCTCTGCCAGATGCTGCGCTCAGTTACTCTGCTGTGAACCTGTGGCAATGATGTAGTTTCAGGGGTGAAACAAGGGGCAAAATGTTGCCTGGTTTGCTGAAGCCTTATAAAAACTGGAAGTGATGGAAGGCCCAATTCCTTGCTGTTTGCACCTAGGAAAAGTAAGTGTAAAATGCTAACAGATTGACTGCTGTGGCTGGATCATTTGAAACAGTGATATAAAGCTGCTGTCGGGAGGATGCAGGCACTGCAGTGTGTAACTTCCCATGAAGGGCTTGATTTGAGCCCGTCGTGTGAACAGACTCTTAAGCGCTCACGTGACTTTTGATAAGGACACAATTCATGTAAAGCTGAAGATTTTAAAAAATGACAAAGTAAGGTTTCTGGAGAACTTCATATGGGAACGATTCTGGGATTTAAGAAGTGCTGTATATAGGCCCATTGCAGGAGAAATTGAAGAGGGGAACTGCAAAGCAGAAGGAACAGACAACAATGACATCACTGTGTACTTATCCAAAATTATATATTTAATTCATCATCTGATTTTGAAATATCATGCTCTCTGCAATTTGTTTGCTATGATACAGTGATGTTATAGATCCAATATCTAAACTAACTCTTTTAGTACTGAATGACAGTATAATTTCAAATGATTTTTTAAGGTATGCTGCTGAGTTCATTTTTTATTTTATTTTTTCCTCCAGGAAGGTTGAGAGGAATGGTGAGTTGGGAGGGATTTGTTCGAAGGTGAAGGGGATATGAGACTTTAAATTGCTTGGCTTATTGGTAGTGGTTTATCTTAAATTGTGCTGCTGCACTATATTTTTAAATTATGTCAAGGGCACCTAGACCATATGGAATGAAAGGAAAATAATGATTTAAGAGTGTATCTATCTATTTCAAGAACATTCTCACGATGTGTCAGCAGAACCACATGGTCTACAGTATCTGAGAGAGATGATAGGTCTAAAATAGCCAGTTTGCAGTGATGGTTAAAGCTGTCACATGTGTCTACAGTCAGGCACCTAAATCCAGCTCCAAAAGCTTGTGAAAGGAACGTCTAGTTCTTGCTGCTTTGTGACTACTCAGCACCTCTAGTGCTATTCTGATATTAAAAAAGGATTTCAGTGATACTGAAGTTTTTGCCAGGAAGTAAAACTTTTGGTCTTGTCACGCATTTAAAAATATATGTACTCCAACCTGGAGTTAACGGTTGTTTTGTCAGAGAAGTATTGTAACTTTTTCTCAACAACAGGAGATTATAAAAAGTTCATAACTATTGAGATTACTGATATAAAAAGGGAATGCTTCAGACATACTTCCATAACTGATTCTTGGGAATAGGAATCTGGATTGGATGGTATAATAGGGGTCTTTATTTGTTTTAATTTATTTATTAGTGTAAGAGAATAGTTATGCAGTATTTACTGACGCTTCGTAGTAAGCTGGTACATTAAATGGCTCCTGCTACTTTCCCTCCTCAAACCGGTGGCTTTTCCAGATGCATTTTTTTACACAGGTTAATAGAAAATGTTTTCTGAAATCTGTATAGGATTATGTGCCTTGATTTATCTGAGCTTACTCTTTTAGTTATATATACATATATACACACACTCAAGGAACTCTACTGAATGTGTCTCATAGCAGTAGTGAAATGGCTCTCTGTGTCATAGCTCCCACAGAGAGGAGCTCCGCGGTAGTCATTAGTAGTACAGGAAATCTCAAAGGGGGCAACTGAGACCTGAGCCTTCCCTGCAAGAGGAAATCAAAGCCCAGTGGCTCTACCACTGCTGGCTATTTCAGCAAAAAGCAGACAGCTTTAAAAATGATCAGTAGGCATGGAAATGGCAGGATAAGTGGCAGTGAACCAGCTACGTAGAAGATGTCATTTCTGACCCAGGAGTTGGGCAATGAGTTTGACCTGCACAGGAATGAGGTTTTTTCCCAGTCTTCATTTTTCTTATGATTTTCTTAGGGATCTCTAACTGCAGGAAAACAGCGAGGGTAATGCAAATAATACTGAAATCTCAAATGCAGGTAGGTGTGGATGCAGAGTAGTGAAATTAGGTGCTGTGAAACCAAAGCAAATGCCCTCCTTGTAACCTTATGCATCATTAATGCTCCTTTTCTGATCCTGTCTGAAGTCACATACTATCTGCTGCAGACTCTTCTTCCTAAGTAAGTTCTTAGTGACCATCAACAGCTCTTGGACTCAGTGGGTGAAAGCTGACACCCTCTACAGAAGCCAGCATACCTACTTCTGTCTTGTTCTTCCTGTAGCATTTTGCTTAAACCCTCTGGTTTTCTGTGGGGAATCTGCATACTATTTATCATACTGAAAACCAAACAATGTCTAAAAATGTTCTAAACAGAAGCACAGAAGAAGCTGATATAGACTGAGGGTAGGGTCCTTAACAGGAAACAACAGGATTGATTTGTTTTCCAGGTAAAGGGCTGAGATTTCAGATAGAGGTAAGTGGTTCTTTTTGTGGCTCCTGACTCTTCTCAGACAACACATTTTGCAGTGCCACAAAATAAGTTGTTTTAATTTCCTAAAGACGATTTCAAGTTCTCTTGTGGTAAGAAATACTGTTAAGTTCTTCCCCGAGGAAAATGTTCTTAAACCTCCAGACCTATTACCAATACAGAGCTTTACTCAGTCAGCTACAAAAGCTTTCAGTTAAGCAGAAAGTACTGTGCAGTCAGTAAGTGGAAGGAAAAATAGAAAACTGACTTTTGAAAGCAGAAAGAAACAAATCAGTGTCCTCACAAAAGAGAAGTGAAATTGAGAGCCAATTGTCTAGAATAGTACTGTGGGCATCCTCACCTCCAACAAATAATGCCGAAAAGCAAAAGGCTTTTAGCACTCCAGGGAGGGATCACATCACAGCTTAGATGGCACATTTCTCGTTATTTGTGTTAGGATAGTATCTAGAGCGGAGAGAGATGATCTCTGGTGTGTGGTGTCACAGGGATGGTACATTTTGAATGGTGTAAGATTGGGTGAGCCCATAGCTGGGGGACATACCCTCCTGTGGAAGACCAGGGAGACAGAGGCTCCTTCCTCAAGGTCCAAGTTCAGCAGAAGTTTTGGGGTGGCTGCTCAACAGAGCCTTGCTTCTTTAAGAGGCAGCATTTCCTTGCTCCTGATGAGATCCTCCCAACAGGCTCAGGTTCGTATATTCTGAGAAGAAAAAGAAAGCCCTGCATGCCATCTGGAAATGGTATAGTATGCTGGTTGCCTCAAAATATAAGATAAACTACCATAGGGGAAACTGGGCACCTAATCCACAGTGGACAACATTAACTGGGGCATCGGTGCCCTCAGCACAATGAAAAACTCACACATCATTCAAAATGGACACTAGAAAATTAGGCAGAAAGAAACAGAGGCCCAAACTACTAAGTAAGCAGGTGCTGAGCTGCCAAGGCTGTTAAAGACTAAGACTTGCCAAAGATTTTATGTGTCCCAGGCTAATGTCAAAAGCAGAACCCAGCTTCTAAGCCTGAAATTAGAACATTAACTCTGGCTCTATGTATTGCTAATGTCTCTGCTCCTTGGTGGAATACACAGAGATTTCTCCTGAGCTGACCCTTTAAACAAATCTTTTGGTGCAGCTTTCTGTTGGCTCCATATTTTTGTGAAAATATTAAGTAAAATAAAACAAATAGTCAACTTTCCTACCAACTAGCATGTTTCAGGAATTATTAAAATAGGACACTGAATGGTTCCTAAAATGTACTTTTCTCCTACCTGAAAGCCAAAGCTAATAACAGATAATAAGAACCCAATGTGTCTCATTGTTAGCTGCCTCAGTAAAAGCTGTTCCATTTGCCCTCCAATCATTTCTTTAATCACACTTTGGAGAAAATTGCAGGTATATGGATTCATTGAAACACACTGTAATGTTTTGTTAATTGTGTCACATATAACACAGCAGGACAACTTTTTTGAAAGGAATAACAGGTGAATAATCATCCTGTATGAATTTTGCTAAAAAAATGTAATACCTAAATCTTAGTAGTGTTTTCACAGGGGTTAAGTCCTTTTCTGAGCCCCACTCTCATCTATGCTACTCACTAGCATAAGAGAAATTAATATATTTTTTTCCTTTCTTGCTGTGCACTTTATTTTCAGGGAGACAAACTTCCTACCATCACTGAACAGCATTTTATACAACAAAATTCTTATTTTTCATACTGCTTATTCTTGAAAATGTCCATACGACTTATGCATACTAAATCTTTAGAAACTCAGAAATGCAAATATGCAAATCAATGCCATGAGTGTTTAAGAACATGAGTAAACAATACTTGAGGAGATAACCATGGAAAAATCAAGTCTGGAAGGGCAGAAGATTGGGATTTTGGTCCTGAGATGCCTGGCTTTTTGCTGTTGTGGCTATGAGCGGAGTTAGGGCACTGCAGAAGAAAGGCCATGCAGTATTGGAGTTAAAGTGTCTCTGCCAGTATGGACTCACCTGTACTTGTCAATAAACACACAGCTTCCCTTATGCAAGCCAGACAACCACCTTTCTGCTACCATATAGTGGATTTTTCCTCTTTACTTTTGTCCTCACAAAGGATTCTTCTGCTCTTATGTTTGCTTATCCTTCTCTGTTTCCTGGTTCCTTCAATTGCTAAGTTACTGGGGTGCATCCTGGCTGCAGAGAAAGGCAATGATGTCCCAGTTCATTTGCTGGCCAAAAGCTGCATGAGCAGCTCTTGCTGACACCAGTGTTAAAATTGCACATCTGGTGGCTCACGTTGCTCTGCCACCCAGCTGAGCGGACAGTCTTTGGGAAATAAACAGCTTGTGAAGTGCTATCAAGCTTGCATTTCTGTCTCTCCTCAGCTGTTCCTCTCCCATCCCTCCACCTTACTTCCCTTCCCATCTTGCTTCTAGCTCTATGCCAGGCCTAAAATCCAGGAAGCATCAGAGTAGTATTACAGTTTCTTAGTTTCACTTAAAATTGCATTATCAGTCTGCTGAAGGGGATGTGGTAAAACAGCAAGAGACTGAAGAATATGTGGTGGTGAGTGTAAGCAGGGAATCAGGGGATTAGCAGTCAATAGGAACAAAGGAGTCTGAAAAGGAGAAAAGTCCTGGAAATGAGCTTCATGGGAAAGAAATCAGCCAGAGGAGTACTGTACCGTTAACCAGAGGGTATAAACTCAGGAAAGAGATGTATGACAATAAAGAAGATCAAAGAAGTTTGATAGGAAATGGAAGTATGGTAAAAGGAGACCTATAGTAATAACAGTAATAATTCCATGAATGGTTCAAATATGCAGAATAAAACAAAGACACAGAAGAGAAGAAGATTACACAGGTAATAAATATTTAGGAGACAGTTTATATGTGTATTTTATATGTGTTTTTTACAGAGGTTAATAGAAAATGTTTTCTAAAATCTGTATAGAATTATGTGCCTTCCCTTACAGGGAATGTAAGGGGAAAAGAATGGTGTTACAAAATAGAAAGGAAAAAAGGAACAGATAAAGCATTTATATTTACAGTAAGCATCCTAGAAGACTTGATTTTACACACTCTATTATGTATGTAAGTACCTTTCACTCTGGGAAAAAAAGACATCAGTAATATGACGGTCTTACAAATCAAATTCAACATATAGTAAACGCTGAAATACTGCAGTGAAGACCCATGTTATGAAATGTAAGGAGGAGAGGCTGAGCAGGACTGTCCTTACTGAGTCAGCCTCTGCACAGGTTATTTAGAAAGAAGCATAGATGGCTTTAAAACTATTTTTTATGTCTATTTTGACATTTAATTGAAGCAATTTCTTATGTAAAAGTTTGATTTCTTTATCATGCAACACTTATTAAAGTTTAAGCAGAGCACTTTGAAATGTCACAATAATAAACCATGAAAAATAGAAATAAATATGCAGCATATCAGGTTTTATTACAGACTTACATGACTATTGCATTAGAAAAACTAGTATGAATAGCTGTTGGGAGAAGAATGTGGAGGCTGGTAATCAGATCTGGAGCAGCTTACTGATTGGAAAGTGAGATAAATGTCTAAGCAATACTAGGAAGTATTAACCAAAAACTTACTATGTTCTGAGCATTGCACTGATGAGTTTAAGCAGGCTGCATGAGACCAGAGATGCTCCAGCTGACTGGAGAGCATTTCACTGTGCAGGAGGGAGTGCATCCAGTAGTTTCAGTGCATGGATTATGGAGAGTACAACTCCTCAGGGAGAGTGGTGTTAGTTGGTTGATGCAAACTAGAGACCACTAAGTTTTTAGACTTTAAATTCATTAAAGAAGCAAAGAAAATAAATGTCTATTATTAATATTATCTAACTAAAACTTCTATAAATTTAACCATGCCCTTGAGACCATGTGAGAAATTAAAAGTGTTCCTTGTTAGGATTCTACCTTGAGTTATGTAACTCAGATGATGGTGCTTAATTTTGACTTAAAATTACTGCTGAAAATGGATCAGAAAAAAAGGTTGGAAAAAAATGTTATCTTTTAAATGACATACTCAAATTACCCTTAGTATGCTGATACTTTCACATCCCAGCTCTTGTTATCAAATCCCTTCCTACTCCCGATCCCATATTTCCCAGAGGTGTTCCTCTTACCTGTTGAACTTCTACTCTGCTTTCCACATGGCTCCAAGAATGACTGAAAACTATTTGGCTCCAGAATCACTGGATCTTTACTCATTCCATATATACCTATGCTACGATAGTTTCTTGGAAACAGATACATGGAATCTTGGGTTGGAGACAGTTTAGAAAAGGTGAAGCATCCTACCTCGCTTTCATCCTTTAGGATGCTTGTTTGTAACTCTGTGGCCCTTCTAAGCCCTTCAAAGGGGGAAAGTACCATCTCTTGAAAAGCCACTGTAATTAAGCTTATAATCAGAAAATTATTTGCAATCAGTAAAATTCAGTGTAGACACATGATTAAGAAAATTGGGCTAAGCTTATGAATTTCTCACCTGCTTGACTTTTGGTAGTACATAGAGGTTGGTCCAGATCGCATAGAGTCACATTGAATTAGAAGTATTAGAAGAAGCTTTCAGCTTAAGATTAGGCATCTGGCTGTAAGCTTGTATATGGAGATCAAGCCATACAGCTTAAAAAGCAATTAGCTTATCCTAAAATATGTCCTTTTATCTGCTTACTGAATAACTCTCTAGGCTCTGTTTGTGCTGACTAGGACCTTGTAGCTGTCTGGTGCCATGTGAGGTGCCCTCATGCATTTCATCAGATGTCACATTACAGAAATCTGCGATGGTACCTCCCATCCCCATCTCCCTCAGGCATCTCAGATGCCAGCAATCATCTATGTCTAGTCAGCAACTGAATCAAGGAACTGAGACACTGCACAGTTAAATCTCTGTTGTAACTGCAACCTGAGTCTGCACTTTTAGTCAGTAATGGGACCCATCACTGTTTATCAGTGCATCACCCCTGCAAAACCATCTGTCCAGTACATTCCATGATTTGCAGATATATTTTGATGTTCACAGAAATAAGTTCAGTGTGTTTATCAGGGACAGTCTTCTCCTGGATCAGAAAGCACTAATTTCACAGCGAAAGATGCCAAAAAGCAAAAACAAGTAGAATTCTCCCAGGAGGGCATGTGAGGATTTAAAGTCACAGAGAGTGTAGCAGAAGAACTAATGATTGTTAATTGGCTGATTTTTATAGTAGCCTGAAAATGAGAAGCTTTGTTATTGCAGTGCTGGGAACATAGTAAGATTTAAGGTGGGTCTTGCTGTATTTAGGGACAACATTCTCTGGGCTCAGGAATCCTATATCCAGAGTCTATACCATCTCCTTGAAAGCTTTGATTGCAGGCATTTTCTTGCAGGTATACTAGCAACAAGCCTTGTAGCTTGCTGTCAGATATGAAGATGTTAAAGAACAAACCAAAGAACAAACCATACAGGCAATTCCCATTGTCCTCAAATAGTTGTTATTTATCCCAGCTGATTCTAGGACTACAGTGAAGTGGGTGAGCACTTGTGATAGACCAGACAGCTGGCAAGCTGGTTAAAGAAGACGTGTGTAAAAGCATGAGATGTGAAAGCTACTCCAAACAGCAAAAGAAAAAAAGCTTTTTTGCAGGTAATGTTTAATGTTTAATGTAGATGGCACCTTTGTCAATTTGTCACAAAAGAAGGCTATTATTCTCCCTCTACATTTTGTTTACCTAGTAAAGAAATTAATCTATTATGACCCAAGTGGCTAAAAACTATGTAGTTATAACAAAAACTGATTTATATTTTCAGTGCAAAATAGAATGAAATTTTTTGAATTTTAAATGACATTTTTATTGGTTGAATCAGCTATGCCATGGGCCTGAGTCAATGTCAGTATGAACTTATACAGCAACAGCCCTTGTCTCAAACGATTGTGAAATGTTGTAGGTCAATATGACAACTACCACGTTCAAACATATAATACATCATACAAAATAGGATATGTGAAAAGAAATAAAACAATGCAACAACATCTCCTTCTTCCACCCAGAGGCAAAAAAAAAAAATAAACACAAGGAGCTTAGTTCTTCTAAATCTCAATTTCAGCTCCTCATAGGCTGGCTTTTAAATGGCTGCCTCACGTACAAGCTTCCCACAGTTATTTAGAATACCTAAACTCCTCCAGTATTTCATCCTTCAGCCATTCAAATACATGGTATGGTCAGCTAACAAAGATGATGTGAAATCATACTGGTCGTATTTATTCTATCTCACTGGCACTTTCTTTTCCTTGTGCTCACTATTTACTTCGGGTATTTGTTTCTGAGTTTGTAAAGGTATTAACAATATTTTTTTCTTCCATAAATAAATAAGAAAAGGACAAGAAACAAGGAACCTACTGGTCAAAATTTTAAAAACTGTTATTTTGCATTAAAGGATGAAATCTTTGAAGCAGCCTTTCTGCTTGGGTGGGAATGGAAAAAATAAGTTGTTTCATGATAATAATTAGTAATCTATAGAATAAAAATAGCATTGATAATTAGCATTTATCTTTCAGTTTGATCTCTCCTATGGCTCTTCATTTATATGTCACTGCCTTATTACAAGAAACTGCAAATTTTTTTTTCTAGGATAACTAAAATCCTTGATGAGCAGATTATTGGTATGCTGAAATCATAATCATTTAATATTATCTCATTTTCTTCCTGTGCTTCTCTACCTGAGGCAAACTGATAAACAAGTAAAAGGAAGTTCCTTATTACACAGTCTTTTATTAAACTGTGAAATTTTTTTGCTGTGGAAATTGTGGAAACTATAGTTTTCCTTGTATTGAAAAAGACGTAATCATATAACTCTAGGGTTATTAAGCACGATGAATTGTGGATCTTATCAAATTACATCTGAGCCAATCATCTGAATGCCCTTCACGACTGATGGAGAGAAATAGGCCAGTGAGGGCTCAGTTCATCTCATCCTAAAATAAATGCCTGAAATGGGTCAGGAGAACCGTGCAGTGCAGACAACCTAGGGTGGATACTTCAGGTACAGACCTCTGTGGAGAGATGACGTTAATCTTACCCTCCAGAGGACTCACTCAGGAAATTCCCGAAGCAGAGGTCAATGGAAAATAGATGAACATACTGGTGAAATATCACCATATGTCTGTCTCATTTTCATATTCCTCGCATTTGTTTTTGGGCACTGTTGAGTGCAGGATACTGGAACACATTGGCTTTTCCCTGGAAAGAAACAGCAACTGTACTGTCCCTTACAGGCTGAATATGAAGGATGGTTAATGTTTTACTTTTGAGCTGTCCAAATATAAGCCGTACCATATGACTGGCTGCAGTACATGTATTCCAGGCAATACACACCTCTTGCTGAGGCAGGCACTGGTACCTAGAGGTGAACCTTCCCAGAGCTTCCTGCAATGGAGAGATAGGACCCTGAAAGAATTGTCCTCTTTGCAGTAATCCTAGCTCCCTCCCTAGTCCCCAGACAGTTTGTGCCTCATGGCTTTTTGCAGTTTGAAATATGTGGTACACTGCTGGTAGTGTAAAGAAGGCTGGATAGTCCTGGCCTTCTGTGTCTGGTCTTCTGCTGGGATGGTGAGTATGCTAGGACAGGAAATAATCCTATTTCAGCTGTGTACAGTGTGGTGCATTACAAAGGCCTACAAATAAGTATTAAATATCAGTTTTAGTTGATGTTAAGGATGATGCTATTACAAAATTAAAGCAAATCCAGTTTTCCAAGACAGTTAACTATCGATGCAAAATCAAAACAAGCTACATATTCAAACTTCAACTGTGCTTATTTTAGTCAAATACAGGTGAAGTACACAAGCAAGCAAACTGAGAAGCAAAATTCCCGGAACTCTAACAAATGTGGATTCTCCAGTGGCTTCTCCTGAGTTTGACCTTTCTGTTGTTTTTTTTTGAGACCTGTATAGTAAAAAAATAATCCATTTATATTTTGTGTAAGGCACTAGCTACATTCATAAAGCTCAAAATAATTTAGTATGATTGAGAGATTCACTTTCATGAAATTTGGATGAAGTTAGCTAGTAACTTCAAAACTATTGAGGGTAGGTGGATAGATATATGTGCAACTAAATCTAGTTTACTCAAGAATTCATACTGCTAAAAGAGCTGAGAAGTTGATACACTATTTGGCCCTAAGAAGTCATTCCACATAATGCATCTTGTGCCAATTCACATAGGATACAACTTTATTGTGAAAGCTGGGAATTGATTTCAACACTTCTTTCATGGGAAATCATATTTTCTTTCCCCACAATGCCTGGTCATTCACTGTGCTGTGCCTGCACAGAGAAGCTGCGGAATTTCATCTTGGCTACTTTTAATAGCTCCACACTAGCAGGATTTGACCTGATGAAGTGAAAATAAATGGCACCAAGTATTTTGGCTCACTTGTATTTTAATCTCAGTGAATGAGATTAAAATTAAGTAGATTATTTATCATTATTGGAGTAAAATTGCTCTTTTTCTTTCTTAAAACACTAGAACTCTGCCTGCATAACCAGAGGACATTTTGGTCCTCAAAACTCTCCCACTCTGTTTCACAGCTTGTTTGGGATATGCTTCTTGTGTCTGAAAAAAAAAAGAAAGGCAGTGGGCACACTTCCTCTAAAGATGCAGTATGAGCAGGACATGAATCATCTCTTGACAGTTACTTTTTTCCTAAGTCCTAATGTTCTTTGCATTTCCAGCTGCCTTTTGCTTACTATTTTCCAGGTGGATAAAAGAATTTTTAAATATATTCAACCATTATTTCGGAAAAGTATAGTTTATAATTTTTTTTTCCCATAAAATCTTTTCTGCAGAAATCTTTGAAACCTGGTGTACCCTCTTCCTTGTGTTGCTGGAAGGTTATTTTGAAAAATAACTAGTTTTCGTCTCCTTTTCCCTTGTAATAGTGTTTCTAATTACTATAAAATACTCTGAAGTTATCTTGCTGGTGATTAAAATCATGCAACCATCCAAAGTTTAAAATATCAAGTCTACATATGCCATTTATTATGGTAGATTTTATTGTCATTTTTAGAGATAAACAAAAATCAATTTATGTTGTCTGATATTCAGATATATGCTTGTTGTTTTCAAATGAGGATGCCCTTTAACTTGTCAAACTTAGGAGACAAATATAAGTAAGGTATTAATAGTAGTAATAAATAACAATGAACAAGTTTAGTTTTAGTCTCAAAGCTGTATCAAATCTCTAGTTAGTTATATGGAGAAGATGCAACCATGGCTGCTGGAAAAACTTACTGTTTTTACTTATGGATAGGTAACACAAAAACATTAAAAAGATACTACTTTCTCCCGTATCTGTTTCTACTTGTCCCAAAAGTATAAAATGCATGCTATACATTACTTGGTGTTTTATGACAGTTTTATAAAATTTAATATCTAATATGATAGGTAAGAAGAATAAATGGTTGGATAGAAATGTATGCTTTATATAGAGAATATTTTACTGTGTAAAAATAGAATAGTAGGTTTAGTACAAAAATCTTTATGTTCAATAAAAATAAACATCTTTTGAACTCTTTCAAAAGGTAGAATGCCTCCTATACTCTTCTGCACAAGGCTGACGATATCTCAAAACTAGTTTCACTTGGTGATGTAAAAACAAGCTTTTCAAATTACGTTACTTAGACAAATTATCAGGCTTCTCTACTTTCCCTGTTTACCAAGGACATAATATGCATTTTGTCCTTCTTTGTCTGAGAAGTATGAATAAAGAAATCATTGACTGCTCTCATAATTATGAGATTTTAAAACATATATGGCAAATGGTGGCTTTGATCCCTCCTCCACCCTCAAACAGGAGGGAAGACGCGTGCGCGTGCGGTGCAAGACAAAGACCCTGCCGCAGAAACTTTTTTTAACTGTGGAGCGGGAGAGAAAGTCCAGCTCCTTGCTGAATAACCAAAATCTATTTAGTGCATCCACTCCTTCCCCTTCTATATTTCCTTCAACACTGCCAATACCCTGGGCCCAAAACAGCCTACCAGAAATGAAGTTTGTCTTCAAGTCCTAACATTGATTCTGTGTCTTCATCATTGCAGGTCTTCCTGTCTGAGGAAAAATACAAGGTTAAAAGAACCTTTACCACTAACTCTTTGAGGAACAGTTGAAAGTCATATAAGAATGTCTACATATAGTAGCTTTGCTGTAAAGTAGAATAGTATGTAATTGAGATATTTCTATATATTATATTCCTGCCACCCCTAATGGTTTGAGGGGGAAGGGCAAAACGCCCCAGTCTCTAGACATGGTCTCCCTTGGGCCAGTCTGAGAGCTGCTTTCCTTACATAGAAGGCTAAATCAGCACTTTTCCTCCTTTGGTACAGCCAGAAATGTACAAATGTACAGCCTGAATTCTTATCTTTGTGTAGTCCTGAAAATAAACTCAAAGTCAGCAAGTTCTAAATCCTTTCTGTATATTTACAGATAGCTGCTGTCATACTACTTCTGTTTGACTCCAGCCTACAAGTATAGATCTGACCTTCACCTGGCATCTGCAGGAGTTGTCCTCTAGGATGGGGTCCTGTGATGCCCCTTGATGGAAAAGCATGACCTTAGATTCAGAGTCGAAATTTGACAGGGTTGAGTAAGCAGGATCATGATATTTTGTAGATGTCTTAGTGGGGTGCTGAAGTTCAGCTGTTACAACTGATCCTAAATGCTTATTGAAGGTACTTTTTATTCTGGCAAACGAGTTGTTGCCCAGCTCTGCACCAAACACCATTAAGGTGAAGACTACTGAGTAGAAAGGGGCTTTCCTTGCCACTCTACCTTTCCCCACATAATCAGTATCAAGCACAAAAACGAGGAAAGTTGTCTTGCTTCCACTCTTGTTGTACTGGCTCCTGCCAAGAGGGAAGAGAAAACTTTCCAGCTAGTACAAATCATTCTATGGTCTGTCATTTCCTGCACTGTTAGAAGCAGAGCAATACAAAACCCAGGAGGGTTCAGGGTGGTAAAGAAAGAGAGAGTAGGTGTCTCAAACTACTTTCCAATTTCTCACTGAAGTTTTTGATGAATGAAGGTTAGCTTTCTTCTGGGTTCCAGCTGTTCCACAGAGCCTTATGAAGATATGACAACACCACTTGATATTTGATTATCATGTAACCATTAAATAGCTTCTCTTTCCCCTCAGACTGAGAAATCCACTTCTTCTGTTCAAAATGTGAAACATCTGTCTGAAAAGAAGTGTCGTACTTGCTGTCAAAAAAGATGCCTCAGATCTGATTGCAAGGGCACTTGTGTATGAATAAAATCACTCAAGTACAAAAGTATTAACCAAAGTCTTGTATACCATTTAACTGACTGATTGATGGTGATGACTGATGATTGCTCTGCATTAGTGCCTGAAGCTCTATCAGGCATAAAAGCAGGATTCTGTCTGGTAGATAAGAAACAACTTTTGCAATCTATAGGCCAGATCCAGTGAGAGCATGTGAGGACTTTTCACTGTCTTTAGTTTATATTTTCTCCTGGGACTGAAATGGAGTCTGTTTACGCTACACTACCCCCAGCCTTGTGGTGGGTGTGATTCCCCGCAAGCAGAGCAGTGTGTCCCCATTTCCCCACCTGATGAACTGCCCTTGTTCTCTTGTATATGTCCTGAGGGCCATTTGGAAGAGGCAACATCCATGTGGTTGTAGTAACTTACTGATATGAAACCAATCAAATAATAACAGCCTCAGAAAACAGCTGCTCTGAGATAACATATCAAGCCAACTTCATCTACTCAGACATTAAAAATATCATTGGCATTGGTAAGGCAATTTAACTGTATTTAGTAAATTTACCTATACGCTTAATCTGCAAACTAGAGAGAGTCTTGGGTGATTTCTGCCCTCTGAAGTTAGCATGGTGGATGCTTCAGCAATATAGAGCTAATATTTTTTATTTTTTTTTGCTTTATTCAGCACTCAGGGAAATTCTGGAAAGCTTGAACTAAATATCTGTTATTTATCACATTGTGGTGGGTTGACCTTGGTTGGATGCAAGGTGCCCACGAAAGACACTTTATGTGGCTTCCTCAGAGAGGCAAGGGAGAGAAAATATAATGAAAGACTTATGAGTTGAGATAAAGACAGAGAGAGATCCCTCACCAGTTACCATCATGGGTAAACCAGACTTGGGGGAAATTAGTTTAATTTATATTAATCAAATCAGAGTAGGATAATGAGAAATAAAACTGTATCTTGAAACACTTTCGCCTCACCCTTCCCTTCTTCCCAGGCTCAGTTTCACTCTTGATTGTCTCTACCTCTTCCCCCAGAGCAGCACGTGGGTACAGGGAATGGGGATGGTTGTCTGTTCATCACATGTTTTTATTGCTATTCCTTCCTCTTGAGAAGAAGAACTTCTCACACTTTTTCCCTGCTCCAACGTGGGGTTCCTCCCACGGGAGACAGTTCTCCATGAACTTCTACAATGTGAGTCCTTCCCATAGACTGCAGCTCTTCACAAAGTGCCCCCGTGTGACTGCCTTCCTTGGGGTGCAGTCCTTCAGGCACAGACTGCTCCATACTGCGTGCCTTCCACAGGGTTCCCAGTCCTTCCATTAAACCTGCTCTGGCGTGGGTTCCTCTCTCCACAGGGCCACAGGTTCTGCCTCTGCTTCCCACCTCTCTACTCCTGACTTTTCTACAACACACGTATCTACTGGTTTTAAGTTAGAATCTTAGATCCTTTTCGCTGTGGCTAAAATTGTGATGCAAAGAAACTATCATGATTGTTTTGTTGTTTGGTTTTTTTTTTTCCATCTTGATGGAGGCAAATAGTAAACCAGCAGTCTTTAATCAATTTAGATACTTTATACAGAAATTTGGTTTTCTGTAGTGCATTCTGACTGCATTTTGTACAATGTAAAACATGAAGAGGCTTCTTCCTTAAAATTAATCTGTAGGCTACAGAGCTGTTTTCCCCATGAATTTGAATTTAAGTTGTCCCTCTAATCACTGTCTCTGTAAAATCCCTTGAGTGGGTCTTTTATTTCCCTTATAGAGGCTAAAAATGCCATGTTCTTTAATTCAGTGGGTTCTCTGATGAAATGTGGTTTGAATTGATGAGATGTTGCAAAGCTGCTTAGTTCAAAATACAGACTAGACAGAAACCTCTTATGGTAAACGTAGTAACAAATGCTTTGAGTGAAATAGATGTTTCCCTTTGGAAAACGCAGCTAAGTTCTAATGACTACTGCCTACTGCTTTGCCAGCATTGTAATATATTCAAATGGAAGGGGAAAATCTAGATATTTGATGATAAATTACTGAGTGTGCCCCTTGTAAGTGCATTATTTCATTCACTTTATCAATGATTAAGTGTTTGAGCTATATTTTATGTATACTTTACAATATTTGTGAAACATCACCTTGTTAAACTGTGGGTTCTGTTAAGAGCTAATTCACGTGACCCAGGAGGCATTTGGAAAAAAGATTAATAAAAATGTGATACACACTTGCCTGCCTTTGCGGAATGTTCATCTCCTGTTTCAGACTTCTCTCTGTTGCTTATTGTGGTTGGTTGAACAAAACAATTTCCTTAGAAGAAAAACAAGAGGTGAGGCTTGACTTTTTTTTTTTTTTCCCCTACAAAATCCACTCTAAAATGAATGAATGGACCAATTCCACAAGATGCTAATGGCTACTCACTCTGTTGGGATGTCAAAACCTGAGATCAGGCACTTGCCTTCTCTTGTTCAGCCTCCCCTGTTGCAGCTGCCCCATTTCCACTGTGGTTCCTGGGTGTCACGGTCAGAGAGATCAGGTACAGTGTGGAGGAGTCACTCTGACCCAGGCACAGGTGACTTGGGCTCCAGCTGCTGTCTGTGGAGTGCTGCTGACACAGGGAACTGGGCCCACCAACCTGCTTCAGCCTGTGGCTATATTCCTCTCTCTAAACCTCACTCTGGACATACGAACACTTTAGTGTGTTGCTTTTTTTGAATAGAAATGACAAATGATGATCACCTTTTGATCTGCTTTGTCATTTGGTTATTACCTCTGCTCCCCACATTTTCTTGTACTTTCTTGGCTCCGCATTTTTTTTGCAAGTCTGGTTCTTCCCAACCTAGTGTTTAGCATAACTCTGCTGTAGAGGGTTGACCCTGGCCAAATGCTAGGTACCCACTAAAGCCACTCTCTCACTCCCTTCTGCAACTGGACAGAGGAGAGAAAAAAAACAAACAGCTAAGGATTCATGAGTTAAGAGCTGGGAGAGGTCACTTACTGATCACCTTCACAGGCAAAACAGACTCCACGTTGGGATATTGCTTAAATTTATTACTAACAGGATAAGAGCAAAAGATTGAGAAATAAAACGGTCTTAAAAAACACCTTCCCCCCACCCCTCCTTCTTTCCATGTTCTCTTTCCTCCACCACAGCAGTGCAGGGAATGGGGGTTATGGTCAGTTGTTGTTTCTGCTGCTGCTCAGGGAGAGGAGTCCTTCTCCTGCTCCTGTGGGACAGACCCCACAGGAGACAGTCCTTGATGGACCTCTCTGGTGTGAGTCCATCCCTTGGACAGCAGTTCTTCCCAAACTGCTGTCCCGAGGGTCACTCCTCCATGGGGTCAGTCCTTTACCAATGAGCTGTACTGACATGGGTCCCCCACAGGGGCCACAAGTTCTACCCAGGAAAAACCTGCTCCATCTTGGGCATCCCATGGGGTCACAGCCTCCTTCATGCATCCACCTGCTCCAACATGGGCTCCTCCATGGCCTGCAGGTGGGTCTCTGCACCCCGATGGTCCTCCATGGGCTGCAGGGGCTCAGCTGCCCCACCCTGGTCTGCACCACGGGCTGCAGGGCCTCAGCTCCGGAGCCTGGAGCACCTCCTGGCCCTCCTTCTGCACTGACCTTGGTGTCTGCATTGTTGTTCCCATGTTCTCACTCCGCTCTTCCCTGGCTGGAATTGTCTGCACAACAACCTTCTGTTCTTAAATATGTTATCCCAGAGGTGTTACCATTACTCCTGATTGGCTTGGCCTTGGCCAGCAGCAGGAAGTCCATCCTGGAGCTGGCTGGCATTGGCTCCATGGGACAGGGGAAGCTTCTAGCAGCTTCTAAGAGAAGCCACCCCTGTAGCCCCCCACCCCTGCTACCAAAATCCAGCCACAGAAACCCGCTACACTCTGCCCTGAGCTTCTCTAGCTGTTTCTGGGGAAGGTCTTCATCTGGTGTTCCTTGATGTTATGACTATCTCAATAAGGGGGGCAGGTATTACCGAATGCTACGAGAGCAAACTATTTAAATTTCCTGAGATTCTTTAGGTGTTTATAAGCTTTCTGTCAGAACGCAAACTAGGTAATCAGGTGTCCTTTACCATGTTTGAAGTTCGTGAATATGTGTCACAAAATTAAGCTCTAATGTCTCATGTACACTTGAAGAGAACTTATCTTGTAAATCGCTTGGGAATGGTATCAAACACAGGACTTGGCACACTCTTCTGTCTAAATCCTGTAGGTAACCTTGTTTTCTGAAAAAAAAAAGTAACAAAATATACATTTGTGTGATAATGAGCAAAGGGATAGGAAATTTAGAACTGGGTGAACATTGTAAAAGAAATGGAGTGATCCGAAGTTTGTTTGGATCCAGGGTTGTAATGTGGGTTTATATAATCATAATAACAAAATAATAATAATTTCACTCTATCATGTCGTTAAAATTGATCATTTTAATGATGCATTGAGTTGTTGTAAGTAATTAATGGCTTGCTTGTACTTTGTTATTTAGAAGATAATAATGTTATAATTCACACTTTAAAATAATTTGAAGATGAAATCAATAAAAAAAACAAGTATGCATTTTTATCCCTCTGGATTATTACATAATTTAGAAGAAAGTGGCACATGAAGAGAACAATCAGCAGAGCCAACTTATTTTAAAGCAGTCAGGCATTTATAAATAAATAGAGAAGTTCATTCTGAAGGCCTTCTGATGAAATAAATCCAGATGTTTGAGACTTCTTTAATGGGAGATGTTTATATTCTGTGAGCATTGATACTGGTAACTTCAATAGTGGGAAATCTCTTGAAAGACAAGTGGCTGTCAAACCCTGCTGTGATTCCCACAGTGACTTTTCTCAGAAAATTGTTTACTGTTAGTGGGATCCAAAACACAGAGATTTTCATGAAGACTGGCAGATGCTATCATTTTTTGGTCACTGCTAAAACAGCACGACCAATTCATTTCAATAAAGAGAGTCAGGGGAGACATTTCCTTAGAAAATTATTATCTCCCCATAGAGGAGCAAGTTCACAGAGATATGGCTGGAGGCTGCTGTAAAACCCAGAGCTGTTGTATTGGTATTTAAATTATTTATGAGCATGGAAATATTAACTTTTTAGATAAATAAAAAGGATGAGAAGTTCTTACAAAGCAAATGATGTTAATACTCCTTCTCTTCACCCGTTACTTTTACTCTCAGAATGACTTTGTCAGAGTCTTTTGAATCAATGTGAGTTTTGCCAATGACATTAGCACATGTTGGATCAGATCTCTAGAGCTTTATAATATATTACATAGCATATGAATTATGAAAAACATATTGAGACAGTTTTACTCAGCTTTCTTTAGGAAGAAATGAAACTCACAGCTTTTGAAATTGTGCACATTTGTCTGAGGTTCACTGGTAGGTAGAGACCCTAAAATACATGATTTATGTTCACAGTTAGATACTTAGTCATTTAAATAATTGAATCTGTGCATACAATTTACCAGAACTGCAAAATACCTATGTATGATTTTGGCAGCTCTCAAATGAAATGGCAAAACAGGATGTTATCCTTTCATATTATGACCTTTGCAGCATGTGATTTACTTACTTACAGAGAGTTGTATTAGGCACCTTATATTGTATGCCTGGAGCTACAACAAAGCTCCTTAAAAGTGGTGGACATAACATTTTAGTCCACTCAGGCTGAATGAAAGAGTGATTAACTGAGCCTCTTTTTTGAAGTAACTGAAACAGTACAACAGTGTCTTAAGCCACGAGCCTGCTCAGGAGCCCAGACTTCTGCCATCTCTGCTGGGGTGTGACTGCAAACAGAGTAGCACAGTGCTGGTTTTAGATTGCAGCTGTATATGAGCATGGTGTAAGGTAAGAAATATGCACAAAACCCAAAGAGACTCCAACCACATCCTGAGGATGATTTTTGGTATGAACCTGAGAAGAAAAGGTGATTAAGGGATATATTTATTAAAGGATATAATTAAGGATGATGATGAAAATTGGGTTTACAGTCATAGCAAAGGAATAGTTCTCTCCCTTTTTTTTTTTTTTTATTTTCTCCATAATAAAAGTCTAAGGTGAAGAAATATTTTGTCTTAACATCAATTCTGCCTCTTTACAGACATATTCAATAAAAGTTACACTTCAAGTTTTTGGTTCTCAAATAGTAAAAGATTGCTGTTAATTGCTGTCCTCAGAATGTGTCTGACACATAACCAAAAAAATGATTCTGGTCTTATGTTGTCTGTTGTGCACTATCCCTCCTAGCTTTCTACTGACAGAGGGGAATCTTCCACCGCTGTTAGGACTTACTTGCCAGGAAAAAAACCATTAGTTTACTCACAGATCCAATGGAAACTGGTTATTTGGTAAAGAACAATCCTCTCCAAGAATAAGTAACACTTTTGTCTGTTGTTGCCAGCTTGAGAGAAATCCCTGAATTTCCTCCTGCTTACCTCAGACAGTTGTTAAGACCCTAAACTGCATCCTCTGGTGGAGTGGCACAAGTGTTTGTGTAGCTACGTGACCGGAGTTAGAGCAGGAATCTAAGAGATCAAAATTCCCCCTTTTTTAGTTCGCTTAATAATTTTGCTACTAATTAGGTTCTGCTAATGCAGGATAGAAGTTGGGGGCGGGAAGGGGAATCAGCAGCTGTGGAAGAGGAGGACTTTCAGGCTGACTTAAGCAGCTCTTCAACAGCAAGTGGCAATTAGAGCACATGGTGAGGCAATAGGACCATTGGCACGCCTCCTGGGCTATGTGAGAGTTGCAACAGTAACAGAAGGGACCCACTAAACAAAATTCTCTTCACTGAGAGTGCAGAGAGTAGGTAAATTGTGTTTTGGAGTGTAAGTAGCTTAGGAAGAGTAACTGCTTTGAAAAGCCCTTTGGTAAGGATCTAATTTTTTTCAGTCTGAATGCTATTTTACAAAGATACAACACCGCAGCGGTTCATCATAGCTCATTGTTTGCAAGGCCCCTCTGACTGTTTTGAAAAGTGAAGGCAAGTAATTTTTCTCTGTGCTTGTCCATTAACCTACACATGTACTGTAATAGAGAGACCTTGTACAATAGGCTGTGTAAAACTTGGTGTCTGATTTGTGTCCTTTAATATGAAACATGTTACTCTTTCATATTGCAACCGCAAATTCAGACAGAGTTGACCATCAATAATTCATGGATAGCTTATCTCAGTTGCAGATGACTTGTACTGTTGATGCAGAGAACCTTCATCTGCCTTCCTGTGTAGCATTTCTGAATCCAAAGTGTCACCAAACCTAATTCAGAGACATTCTATTTGCTTCTGTGTAAAGATGCACTTCAGTTAAGAAGCTCCAGGTACAAAGTTTATAAATCCTGGTGTAATTTTGCTTGGATACAGGTCTGTTACTTCTGTACCTGAGTAGATACAACCACAGTGTATAGTGTTCTGGATCAGGCAGACAGAGTACCATGTGTTAGTATCACACTTGCTGGGGGGAAAAAGTTCCCCCAAATCTCTTACCTTTCTTTTCTTCAGTATAATAGTATTTTAGAACTGAGTTTTCATTTTCTCAGTGTTTTTGCATTTCCCACAATTTTGCATGTCCTTACACCCTCAGTCCCTTAGTCCCTAAGTATGAACTGCATGAATTCATTTTTTTTGATTGTAAAACATGGGAAGACAAGAATGTGTCTATGCCTTGACTTTCCTTTACACAGTGGACAATAAAACACAGTCTATGAAAACCAAAGTATTTTGGTAGCACAGTATTGCATTTTAAAAAAGAGGAAGAGTGAAAAAAAATGCAACCCCTTTATTATATATTTCATACCCATCATTAAGTAAAGCAATAATATTTCTATGTGTGATAATAGAGTAAAAATAAAAAAATATCATTTTAAATTGTATGGGAAACCTTGGTAGGATAAGATTCTTTGGCAGTTAAATCTCAAATCTGTCCCTGTAAAGTGTTTGCCCTTTTTACTTGTATAGGAAGAAGAACCGGAATCCAAATACAATTTGAACAAATAAATGAAGGAAGTTGGCAACATCCTGCTGAATTTCAGTCAATGGTGAGGAAACAATCGACAAAAATGAGGAGTTGTCACTTCAGGCCTAACCATTTCAATAATCCTGGATAAATAATGCTGCATATTTCATCAACACATCAGTCCAAAATCCCTTTCTAAAACATAGAATTATTAGTTTGCTAAAAAAGTATCAATAAATAAAGCAAAGCCACAAAGTATTTCTTGGGAAAGAAGCCTAGTTGACAATTTTTTATGGTATCTCAAAAGCTCAGGGTTATTCCCTGTGTCATCACCCTTTCCTAGGTTCGAAAAAATACAGCAGTGTCAAGGCACATTTTAGGACATTAAATACCAAGACACTTAAGATATAATAGCAGTTTCATTTATTAAATAAGTGATCTAAACAGTTTATTCTTCAGGGAAAAAAAATATTTTGAAACCTGATTGCCTGTCTGAGTCTGAAACAGTAGAAATCGTGTCTTTCTTTCTATATTTTCTATAAAAACCATTCTGCTTCCAGGAGACCAGATGTGCCCCTCTGTCTGCAGATCCATCCACTCAGCTGTGGCATGAGGAGAGCAATGCCACTACAGCTCAAACCAGTTTTGGTTCCTTACACTGCAAGGAAGAACCATGAACAGCTCACTAGTTCAAGTTTCCCTTATATGTGTGGATCACACAATCATAATAAAACCCTTCCATCTTTAAAACCCTGGAAAATTACTCTGTATAATGAAAACCAGAAACAGGAGGAGAGGGTTAATGTTCACCCAGTATGCCAGATCTGGATGAATAATTTTTTTTTTAAAATTTTTCTAGCTTTTCTTTTTGAAAATTGCCTGCAAACAGTTTATTTTTTCTTTCATTTTGCATTGTTCAAAGTTATTTGCTGAATAATTTCTGCAGTTAATTCCTGATCTGCATATCCTTCATGAGCGGTTCAGAAACTCCTGTTAAACATTCAGGCTGCCTCAGCCAGTTATTGTGGGATATACGAGCCACAGTGTACCATAAACCAAGCTGAACAAGTGTTCCTCAACACGCTTTAAGGCTGTTCCTCCTGTATGACAAGGACCTCCTTGCACATGAGGAGGATTAATTTATTTAGATATTGAAATGAAATCCAGACTGAAAGTTTTAAGGAGAAAAAGTAGTAAAGGGATGAAAGCTAAAATTTTCTTTGGGCTATGGACAAATTTAATGGTAGAATAAAGTATTAGTATTAGGTAAAGTATTAGCATTCAGTGGCCATATCTAGAATAAAATCCATAGACCGACGCTTCTCTTTCAGTCCTGTTTTCTTGTGTTTAAACTGTCCTGTCTCTCACCAATCCTGGGAATATCTTACCTTGACTTCCATTTGGTACTGTTAAGTATAGGTCTTGCTGTCCCTACCTAAAGACTCCCTTCAGGATTTTCTCTTTTGCAGACTTTGTTGTTATCTGTAGACAGCACGGCCGTCCTGATGGCCATTCCCATGTTTATCACTTGCAACACACCCTGGCTTGTTTAATTTCTCAGGTTCTGTCTCCAACTTCATAACTAGTCAGGCAAGGCTCACAGTAAATGAATCCCAGCAGACCTTTATCCTCTCCTATCTTACTGTAAATCCTTTTTTTGGGGGGGTATTAACAATTTTGGACTTGCCCAGTAATACCAGTTCAGAGTTTTGCTGTGAGCATTGCTCCTGTAGCCCATCCCATTTCCTCCTTCCACTGGCTGAACTTTCTGTCTCATTAAGCACCAGAAATAGTCCTTCATGGTCTGTTTCTACTCTGCCTATCATTTCTCAGTCATTTGGATGGACTGTGGTGCCAGTCTCCTTCAACAATTCTGATAAATCTTTAAAACAATGTTCTCCATCTTCTTGGGTTTCTCAGTCTTGCTCTGTCCTAAATGTAGAGAGGACTTTCCCTTTATCACCTAAAAAACTGAGTTTTCATCATTCTGCAAAACAATTCTTTACAAGTATGTTATGATCATTGTCAATAGTTTGATTATTTTGCCATCCTCATTATTTTCTCTTACTGGTACTCACTTGCTTTGTCTTATATGAAGATTACAAATTGTGGAAACCAGAATCAACCGTTTGTTATCTACTCAAACACCATTTGCAGGCCTCAAGCTCAGGACCGCTTGCTTCAAGTCATACATGTGGGAAAAAAATGACATTTTACTTTACCGGAAGGCAAGCTGTTATTTAATTACCCATGATTTTCAAGAAGATACTGTGAAACTTTAATTGATACTACTTTGTCAATTAGGTAAGTTCAAGAGGATTGTAGACCTCACAAAAGTAAAGTGGAAAATTGAGTGATTCAGTCAGCAGGTGACAATATCAAAAAATCATTTTAAAAGTGATCATACACCTGTCTGGACTTCTCACATTTCTGAATGAAATAAAACTAGCTTGGGAAATGATTCAGGTCTCAAAGTAAGAGCTGATTAGCAGTCTGATCTGGTACTGAAATCCCCATTTTCCTGTGTGTAATTGCCTTTCAAATGTTCAAATGCTGAAGGTTGAAAAGTAGCATGCTGTGCTCATAGAGATCAGTGTTTGCAGTGAATATACAAATTCTCAAATTTTACCTTGGTTTATTGCCATTTCACCCACATACAAAATTCATAATGAGAGCAAGATATAGGTTATTAAGTGTGACAGAACAATGTATATATTAATGTTAATGAGACTATATTTGCCTTGACCTCGCAGCTTTACAAGATTAATTGTATTTCAGATTCTTTAGTTTTCATGTATATATGCATGTAAGAAAGCTATGGGTGGTCATCATTTCACCACTCTTTAGATATTTACAATCAAAATGTCAATAGCCGGTTGAGGGAAATAGGAATTTAGTGGGATGCAATTGTCATAAAATACTGATTTTAAACTTTTGAATAAAGTGACTCACATTTAATCTTCAATGAGTGTGGAGGGAACCTAGACACTTATCTCTAAAGGAAATTCCCCATCCATCCTGCCTCTGACTACAATTTGGCCAAGTTTTGAAAGTTCAATCTCTTTCTTTTTATGATCTTCCATGTTTTTAAGTGTTCTCTATTTGTTACAGTGCCCTAAACATACAGCTATCAAACATCCCCAATAAAAGGGTTAGTTTTTCAGAATGAAAAAAAATTCTTGTCTTCTCTTGAAGGGATGCAAGGTGAACACTTTTTAGCCTATAGAATTATTATTTTTTTTCTCAAAAATCTCTTGTTACACCTTGATTTTGTGACTTTTTACTTCTGTGGTAAGCCCTGACCGACCTGCATGACCTCCTGCGGAGAGGATGTTATTCTATGATTATTTGTTTTGCCTTCAGTGGACCAAACATCGTGTGCACAGCAGTCCAAAGACAAAATTTGACAAGCAATAGAGTCTCTTATTAATTTATGTAGTCACCTAAATTTGTTTATCTGCAGGATCACCAATTTAATAAAATAAATTCACTTAAATCTTGATTATTGCTTCTAGCTTTCTAGACCATCAAATTAACTCTAGTGTCTTTATAAATTAATTAATAGAAAATATTAATGATTATAAATTTAGGTGATGTTTGGGACTAATTACTGTATTTCACAGAAAATAATAACTTTAGAATAATTTTATCATTAAATTTGCACCATAAGCTTGCTTTGCTTTGACATCTTCTATTTTGAGCTCTGTTTTGAGATATGAGAAATTAAGTACCTATGGGTCAGTCTTTGTACAGTTTCAATTCATATTGCCTACAGCTTCTCACCTTGATGTACCACGAAATTAGGTTCTCAAGCAAATTTTATCATAAATCAGACTGCTTTATTTGACTTATATTGTGGATATTCCAAACTGCTAATTTAAGTGTCAGCAAGATATTTAATAATATCCAATATTATTATAAGTCTTACATTACTCAAAGAGATCATTTACTTTGAGAAACTCATACTGAACTTAGTTTTATTTCAAACCAATAATTCAACACAAATTATCATTGAGTACAGGAAAGCTGCTTAGAGCAGGGTAAGAACATCTCCATGGAGGTGAAGAAACTGAAAAAGCACAGCAGCTGACACTCAAAGAGCAGAGAACAGATTGAAGTGGACTGAAGGAAAGACCAAAGGAACAAGGACAGGGCTGCAGCTAAAAGTCGAAGAACAGCTAAAGCAGAGCTTCAAACACGACTGAACCAAAGCACTTGGAAAAAAAAGGCAAAATCCACAATCTGAAAAAAACCCAAACAAACAAACCCCCAACCTTTTTCCCACAGCTGGTCCTTGGCCCTAATTCCTGAGCAGTCCTGAAGACTGCTTTGAATACTTTGATGATATAAAATATCTTTATATAGGGGTTTGGCTAATCTTCAGCAACAACCAATTGGAGATTCTCCAGGTAGGCAGGATTTTATGTAACCTATGTGTGATGTTGGATATTAGACATGCTTTATCTTGAATCACCTTTATCTGAGAATTAAATATAATTTACAATCATAGGCCATATATTCCACCACATGTTCCATTGCTGCTTTCCTAGATACTAGATTGCTTAAATTTTTCTAAATTTTTTAAGAGAGGGTGACAAGCTATAAATGTACAAAAATGGTTCTTTTATGCATGTTTGAGTGGTTAAACTATATGCAATGAGCAATCAGTCCAACTCACTTAGACCCAATTTTTTCCTCTATCCCTACAGCAATAATGAGCATTACTACAGTACATATTTCCCTATCACTTCCCAATATGATAAGGTTCTTTATGAGGTAAGAAACCATGTAATGAAAGAAATTCCCATCAGAAATAATCTTGCCTCCTTCACTCTTTGCTACAGTCTTGCATGAAGATCCTTGATCCATCTGCTGCCTTGTTTTTTATTTTGGAGGACTTTTTTTCCTTTTCTTGGAAATGACATTTCTCTTTACACCAGGAGGTCCTCATGTCATAGAGACAGATTATTTATTTGTACATTAGCTAATTACAGAAGTAAAATGTAAAAAAAGTGTTCAGTCTGTTTGACATGCTACTTCATTTCACCACAACCTTGATGCTTTTTACCTAGGACTTTTTTTTGTTCAAAAATAAAGTATTGGATTTCCTAACCTCAGAATTGCGCGTGGCTATCAACTGCCAGAAGGAGCCTTGACGGAAGCTGCCAATAATGAATGAGGTAAGGAAAGAAAGCATTTAAAGAAACTTTTTAATGCATCACTTTTAGGGTAAAAGAGACATTTTAGAGAATGTAAAGGAAGCATCAGGTGTCCTAGCTTTGCCATTGTTTAGGGGAAAATCAGCTCACTTCAAAGTCAATTTGACTATCATCATAGTGAGAGGGCTTTTCCCAGTCTGGACAGGTATGGAAGTGTGGAGGTGTTCTTGTGTTACTTGAGGTGATGTTTTTGCTCTTCAAGTTATGCTCTTTTGTGTTTCAGAAGAAATAATAGGAAATGTTCCATGACTCTGGATTTTGCTTACATTAACTGAAATTTTGGAGGCATATGTGTTTGTTTATTTTAACAATACTGAGCCAAAATCAATCCTGAAGACAGTGAAGCTTCTAGGAAGGTTTCAATCAATCTGGGGGTTGGTATTTTATGTCTTAGAGTATCAGACTCCCTCACCATTCTCTCCTCAAATGCTTCCCATTAATTTATGTGGAAAATCACAGAATAAATGAAGACTTGCCTAGTCTGGGACTTGAGTGCAATTTTTAGGTTATAGACTTTCTGTCTGACCCTGAAAATTTAGAATAGTGTGTCTTCTTTTCCTATTTGTAAGATAGGAATAGTTCTTCTCAGGGGGTACAGAAATCCAACAAATGATTGTGAGCTCTTCAAAACCTTACAGTGCTGAAAACCATGGTACCACCTAAGCAGAATGAGTTGAAATATCAATATTACTGTACTCTTTCCATTGATGTAATTGTTTATATTTACTTTGCAGATTTTAAAATAATGATCATATGAATATAGTTTATTAGCTGTTTTCCAATGTAAGTCTGTAGGGCAAATGATGCAGAAATTTACATACTGGGAACTGATGGACAATTTCAGTATTATTTTGTTGTTTATACAACCACAGTTCTCATGGTTTGAATACTCCTATCATATTATTAAAATATTTTATACTACTTTCAGTTTAATGTTTTGGTTTTATGCATCTAATTTATTTCTTTCATAATTGATATGAGATGTGCATATCTTGTGAAGTGCTGTGGGATGTGTAATATGAAAGGTTCTGTAAAGGAACAACTGTTTTTCTTATTAGAGTGAACTGCAACAAGACAGATTAAACATTCAATTAAACAGAAAATTTGCCCATGTAAAAAACTCACAGAAAGAAGCTTAACAATGTTCATTTTTATGAGGTACTAAGGTTTTTGGAATCAATTATTTTGAAAGTTCATCTATTTTTCTTACAGGTAAAATAATAAGTGAGTTATTTCAGAAAAGGGGCCAAGTAGTATTTACATAAAGTTCCACTGTAAAAATACAAGTATTATTTCTTTCCTAGTTTTAAAATACTTTGGTGAGAGAAATGAAAATACTCATAAAAGGCAACCACAGTATGTTATAAACCACCTTTATGGTTCATTATAGGTTTGGTTTAATGCTGTTGGATTAACACTAAAGGTTAATGTTTGCATAAAATATGCATGATTAGTTTAATACTCTGGAATTGTGATCAGGTTCTCTAATGTTTTGAAAGGGAGTGACATGATACATGGTTAAGGCTGACACAAATAGAAGTGTGATATATTTCCGACAAAACTGGTCAAGGGTATTTTCAAAATCCTCGCTTATGTGATAACACTTCAAAGCCAATCTGTGCCAATGGGAGATTTTGTGTTCAGCTCTCATAATTAAACTGTTTTCTGGCTGCAGGAAGTGCATGCATTTCTAATTTGCAGTGTAGGCAAAGTGCTTGGAGAAAGATACGTTCAGATTTTCTTCTTGCATTTTTTGAACCCTAGGTATTATGTGGAGTGTTTTTGTTTTAAGCGTCGATTATCTTTGTCATGCTTTATTGCCAGGAGAATGATAGTACTTCTTATGCATAGACTTGGAAATCTGTATCTAACTGGCAGATTTCACTTATTACTTGTGTAGAAGTTTCTGCCAAATTTCTTCACTTACCAACAAATGATTTATAAATTTATGATTTATTCTTTCTAAAACCTACCTTGATGATGCCTCAGAGATAATTACAGTTAGGCATTCTTTCATGCTGCCAGGGAAGAACAGTACATTTAGCATGTATTTGGATAAATATCAGCCATAAAACTAAGATAGGCCACGAACTTTTGCTGCTGTAAAGGGTCTGGATAGCAGAAAATGAGAAAAGCCAATGGGCTCTCATAACACAAACAAATAAGGCACTGTAATCATCATGACATATGGACACAACTACAAGTGCATGTACATATAATGCGTTGCTTAGTATCATTATGCATTGTATACCTACCAGGGCAGGTTTTGTTTGTTACACCTATGGGTGTGAATATTCAACAGAGAAGAAGCACTAGTAACTGACATTTGTACAACCTCTGAATGAATCACGATAAATATTGTAACCTGTACTCACAATGACGATCCAGTAGTGATTTAAAAAAGAGCACATAAGAATGAAATCAGGCTGAGTTACTTCACCTGCTACTCTTTCATTTTGAACATGTTTACTATGTCATCACAGTTACTAATAGGTTACTGTCTCTTATTTTTATTTTCAGTTTCCCATAGGGATCCCATACCTTTTTTGCTACACTCCCTCTCTTTTTTCTTTTTTTTTTTTTTTTAACTTGGATTATTTTAGACATCCAATTTGTACAACTGATAGCAGAGCCACAAGAAGACACAGAGGCCATTCATGGGTGTAGTAGGGCAGGAAAGACCTCCTGTGGACAGTGTCACGGCTGTCATTTGTGTAGTTTACAACTACTGCCTTATGTAAGGTGGGTGAGTCCCTTCATGCTTTAAAGTGAAGAGTTTGGTGTAAATGAGACAGCAGACTCAGGAGCAGAACTCCTTCTTCAGGTCAGTGGTTTTTCAAACATTTATGTATAAGCCTAATTTGGGCACACTTTGAGTATGTTAAAAGGCTGTATATCCCCGACACAAATGCCTGGCAAAGGTCAAGATGCTGTTTCAGAAAACTGGACTATTCTGTGAACTTATTTTGGAAGAAGTCATAGAACTGCCTGTCAGGACAACACAGTGCCCTTCCCCCAGCTTTGATCTAGGAAATAATTGCAACACAAGAAAAAACATCCTTCCAAAGATGGCCTCATTTCACTTCACATGTGAAATTACAGTCTAGTAAACTGACATTTGGATAAGCAATAAGCCAAAACAAATAGTCTATAACTATGGACAGGTTTTTAATGGGCACTGCTATTGGTCTTGTTTATTCATTATGTATTGGTTATGTAGTCTCTAGAGAACAACAAATTTAATGACTGAATACTCATTTATCCTTTTTACCTAGGCTTTGTTGTGCAAAAGTTCAAAAGCACAAGTGGAAATTCATTGAAAATGGTATTATGGAGAGCTTGTTTTAGAGGTTCACTCATGTGGAGAAGAAGTTCTTCAACCCAGAAACTGCTAATCTGTTTTGATTAGCAAAATATGGAACACTGAAATCAAACATTTGTGCAACATTTATTAATGCCTGCAGAATGCAAGGAACTCATGGTACAATATGAGCAGTCGTGCATTTTTGGGAGATTAGGTAACATTTTTCTGCTAAATGATATCAATCTTTATGTAATTAGTTTTAACAGCATGCCCTTCATTATTTTTTTTCTATTTTTACCACAGTTATCTTCATTTTGTCTTCATTCAGCAATATCTCTTCATCTGTCAGACCGACAAGAACTTTCTCAAAGACAAACAATGCTAATGAACCGGAGACGTGTCTCAATCAATGTCTTTCTTTCCCCATCTTGATGGGAATCGTATATAGCTGCTAATTTTGTACTAGGGGCTTTTTTTCCCCTCTTCCATTCTTGGCCTTGGAGGCATGGAAGGAAAGTGGTTTCAGCACTTAACAAATAGCTTTTTATCAGGCTGACTGGGGGGCACTCGGTGACATGGTTGATCACTCCCAGGAGGCACAGTTTCAGCCAGAACAAGCTGACAAAGGTCACTGGAAAACAATTTGCTCAGATTATGTTGGAACACACAACAGTCGTATGGGGCTAAATCAGATGTGCATAAAAGCTGGGCTACCAAGTCTGACTCTCAGTGATCTTATGTTTAAATATTGATACATTCTGAGAATAGCAGCTGGTAAGAGTCATGTGTAGGCTTGAAAATTATTCTGCAAAGAGTCACTGAAGTCACATAAATTGTATTTATATGAGAATTTCATGAGCTCAGCTGTTGTTGTTGCCTGACTGTGAAGCCTTAATTAACCAATGGATCACCTTACCTGAGACAGCAATGCAAAGTACTTTGCTATTACGCTCAGTACACTGTATTTCAGACTGTTAAAAGGGTAAAGTGTCACATGCTGAATAAGATGGTGTTTTAGGTGCTGAATCTTCTGTGGCAATTTTTTTACTTGGAAAAAAACACACATTTTACAAATTTCTACATTTCTCGTCGGGTGGGCACCTGGCTTCTAGCCAAGGTCAACCCACTACATTGTATTAGAAATAAATAATTCATAGCACTTTTCTTATATAAAATCAGAATATTCATTACATTAATATAATCTGAACAATTTGGTGCCTGCTTGACCTTAATTATAATTATATTGTTTGAAGACCTGTGGTGATTCACAGAGGTTACAAAGTGTCATTTTCAAGTATCGCCACTCATGTCCGTGCTAAACATTTCATGGTGTAGTTTCTTTTTTGCTGAGCCAATTCATTGCACCCATGAAGCTGAATAACCAAATGAGTCACAGACCTGAGGTGAGGCTACCCCAGAGCCTCAGAGAGGTGATGTGATGAAACACAGTCACTAGAAAGTGTAAAAAGAAAAAAAAAAAACAAAACCAAAACCAAAACGAAATCCACAAGTAAAAGAAATCTTGTTAGGTGTTTCTTAGGCCAACAGGAAGGAATTTAGAAGTCCTCCAGGAGCTAAAGATGTCATAGAAATAACAAATGTCCATTTCCATTGGTGGAAATACAAGGCCATTAGCAGCATAAAAAGAAATTTTTGATATTGCTTCTATTATCTGTTTACATGGAAATGGAACATGTCACAGGGAGATTATACACTACTTTCTGCTCTATTAGTAAGCAAAGGGTATATAAATCAACATCTGCTAAGGACACAAATATTTTTGAACCAGCACAGTGATTTGCACTAAATAAAATCAAAACCACAAAACATTAAAACAGTTAACTGAGGGGAACCTTAGTCTACTATTATAATTGCTAATAATTCATGAAGTACTGAGAAAATTCAGAAAAGTGAAAGAATGTGAATTTTGTGCCAATATAAAAAAAAAGATTAAAGGGGTTGAGCTGAGTGATCGGAGCTGCTTTGTTTGACCTAAATGTCATGTCAAAAAAAAAGAATAAAACTTCAGTAAGAAATAGTAGAATGTTGATTTAATTACTATAATTCAACATAGTTTTGTTGATAAAGCTGTAAGACTTTTAATTAAGTTCTGTCTGATAAGCTGGTACAGCTGTTAGTTCTATACAATAGATACATACAAAAATGTATGAAGTGCAATAAATATTAATGTATAATGGACTGGATATCTGATTGACTTCTTATGTAATTATGTCATGGAGAAAAGTCTTTCCATTTTCAGAATAATTATCCTGGGATCTAATGAATATCTTTAATTTCAGTGATGAAAAAATAAAATTGTTAGTGATAAAATCTGTGGCTGAAAAATATTTCCAAGAACAACACATGTAATGAAGTATGCAAGGGGTTTTACAGATGCTCATTCAACAACTGAGCCTAGAGGATTTTAGTGAAAGAAGGACCTAAGGTCATCTGCGATGGGATTGTACTTTTATTGGCTCCCACATGTGAGTTCTGTGCTAGAGATGTTCCCTCCTGAACATGACCAATGGAGTCAACAAGGTCTAGGAAAGGTTTCCTCAGTTTGGCAATAGATATGAGAATCAGTTTTCATAACAGAAGCACTTTTTGCTGCTTAAAATACCCTGAGGTGTCTGATACATCTGCCTTATGTGAACTATAGCAATTGTTTAGCTCTTGTGTGTCTCAATAGAAAATTTTGGTGTAGACCTGTAGGCACATGTGTATGTGTGTGCACATGCACATACAGTTCAACAGAGATTGTACCAGACAACAAACGACTAGGTGATTCATTATCAAACTAAGCCTAACAAGATGCAAAAATTTAATTGCTGCGTGTCTGAAATGGAAAAATGGCCATGCCATACACTCCTTTTGGCACTAAGCCCTTACTGCCAACATGCTTGTCTTCCTGAGGTTGAGGAGGTCCAGGGAATTCTCCTCAGGGCTACTCTGCAGATGCATGAATGCACCTGCCAAATATTTACTGAACTTGATGTACCTCACAAAGCTTACTCAGTGTGAAAAGCGGGAGTTAGACCATACAGCATTGTACAGTAAATCCTCCTCCTTTATCTCAGAATGAGATGACAGTCCAGCTACAGTGCCTTGGACATCTTGCTCCATCCTACATGTTGTTTTTCATGTGCAGCCTGTGTTTCCATATGCCTATGTCCACAAGGCTGGGGACAGCCATTCACGCCGAAGGCTATAGTGCCACTTGTGGATTTGGGTATGTTTTCCCTGTTCTCGTGTGTTGGGGTGCTAGTCTTAGCACTGGAATATGTGTTATGCATGCACAGTGCAGGGGGAGGTGAGACTCAGAGATTTTCCCAAGGACTAGCAAGTTCTGGTGAGGCTGACCTTCACCATCCACACAGTAAGAGCCAGCCTCAGCTATGCACAGAGCAGGTAAATGATTTCAAGACCTTGCAGAAAATGGTGGCTTGGTTTCCATCATCCTAATGGGTGTTTAAACACTGAAGCAGTCAAAAGATAAACAACTACTTGTCACTTGTGGAATCTCAGCAGCCCCTAGGTGCTGATCTCAAGCAGCTGTTGAGAAACAGGGGAGCATATGAGTTACTTTACTGATAAAACTCTCATAACAAATTACTGGATTTTTTTTTTTTTAGCAGCAAATATATTTCTCATTTTTTAAAGAGTCTATAAGACAGATAGGAACGAGGTTGGTCAGAGCCTGGAGTAACCTAGGCTAACCTAGACTAAGTCACTAGTGTCTTAATTTAAGATACTAGTTATCTTGGGTGACAAGGGCAAGGAAGTGATATAAAAGACAAAAACAAAACAGAAAGGCTCAAAACACAGTCTAAGCCAACTTTTTTTCCAGATGCTTGAGGGTTGCTGAGAGTAAATGTTTGTACAAGCTAGAAATGGAAACTCAGAGATCTACAGGGCTGTGGCAGTTTCAAAAAGAGCACAGTCTCAAGAGTTCGGTAATGGTTGTTCAGTAGCAGAAAACCAGACTGATGTTCAATGATCTCCTGAGGGCGGCCGAACAAAACAGGCCTGCTGAGCAGACTGTAACATCTTCTTGAGGAGTTTATGTAAAACAGACATATGTTTACACTGTTGGTTGTTTTGAAATGTCTTTTCTTCCAGCCCATACTTTGTTCTCAGTGCTTAAATAAACAATGTTTTCGTTCAGAGAAGGCGTTTTTGTTGCTGAATATCTCCAGTTACTGACTCTCAAAGGAAAGAAGCCCTGGTGCCAACTCCAGACACATGTGATAAATAAACCATCAGGCAAAAGAGTGAGATCCATCAGCAGGAGAACATGCAGCAGAGAAAAAAACCCATAAAAAATGGAAAGCGCATAGTCAAGATGCTGCAAAATTTCAGATAGGCCAATAGCCAGGGTAACTCTTTTTTACAATGTGCTTCTAAAACCCAGTGGAGAAATGGACATACATTACTTCTATATATAGATGTGAATGTAGATGCAAACTATGTTGTAATTGAGTAGCAAGTCAGATAATTTATTTTCCAGCTTAAATAAAATATGCTTTTAGTGTAAGAAACCATTCTGGGGAGACTGGCTGTGTATTCAGACATGGTGAATCTGGATGCAGTTTTACTGATATAAGTTAACTTGAGCTCATTTACACTAAATGTCATTTCTAAGCCAAGATCTCTATAAATGCTATGTACACATAGATTCAAATGGATTCCATTCTGTAAGTACATCAGCTATATTTCCTACCTTTAGATCTTGTAAGAGAAGTGGTAGACTTAACACAACACATATGTTCTTCATTTGTTGAAGAAATTAATTAATGCATTACGCTTGTGTAATAAGTTTTGATGTTGTGCAGTTGTATTAAATAATTAGTCTTCTTGATGAGCCCTTTTTCCTGCTACATTCTCTTGTTTTTCTGTACTAATTTTGAATAAAGGCACAAGGGTTGTGATGCTCAGAAGGGGAGGTCAATTGCAAGTTGAAATAAAAATGAGCTTTGGGGGGGAAAACAGAAAAATTAATTAGTTGGGGATGTCAGAGCCTCCTTAGCATGCAAAAAGAGTGAAGTTGGTCAGTGAGAAAAAAATATTAATTGGTTGACATCATATGGGCTGACAATACATTTAATTAGAGGAAGAATGTCCTCTCTCCTCTCTGGGGCATGCTAGGTCAGAACTTTAATTTTTCTTATACATTTCACACCTTTGTCAGTTTCTTGCAGAAATAACTGTGATTTACTGAGAATTTCAAGATCTGATGAAAAGGAACTATCACAAAATGCACTGAGGGAATAAGATGTTGGTGCTTAAAATATATATAAAAAATGTTAATACTTCCACTCCAAATTTCAAGTGATTTTTTAAGAAAATAAGATATAGGTTTTAAGGGTATTGTAGCAAACAATTCTTCTTACTTTCAGGAAATCCCATCAAGCTACGTAAACCAAAAATATATCCAGTACCATTTAGCTTCTGATTAGTAACACCAGAATTTTCTTTCCTAAGGATAGGCAGAAAACTATTGGAAGCTTCCATAATAATTGGAAGCTTCCATAATAATTGGAAGCTCTACTGTAAAGTTTGTAAGTTAAAAACCCCTCATTTTCCCCGTAAAATATGGCTTATATTTCCCAACACAGCAACAGTGAAGGTATTGGGGTCAAAGAATCTAAGATATGGGACAATGATGACAAGAGAGGACATCACCTCTCAATCACAGGACAGATTTCTGCTAAACATATTTCTGGAAATCCTAGAAAGTTAAATAAACATACACAGTTACAGAGTTTGAAATATAATTACCACTCGTATTTTTTTTATATGTTTTCAATTGTCTATTATGTCCTTTGGAACTTCCAGTCCATTTTCGGGGTGGTGTTAAATCAAATTAAGCAAAAAACTTAAAAAACTATGGCTTATAAAATGCAAAGTAGAGGGAATTCTCTCACATACACAAATTCTAACAAATGGACAAAATAACTGTTTTGATCAGGAATAAGACCCATTGGTGCAATGTCCTTCGTACTACTCTTTTTTTTTTTTTTTTAATAAATAACAAGGGTTTATGTTGAAAATGTTTCACCATATACACCAGCTGGTGAAGTATCAATATTCAGGCAGGCTCTGAAAATAGAAAAATATTCCTTGAAACTTTAATATCAATTCTGAAGGTTTTCGAGCCATTGGGGCTATATTTCCCATGAACTTAAATGCTGTGTGTTTCTTTTGACCAGTCTAGCACCAATTAAAGAATTTTCATGAACAAAGCCTTGGAAAAAAGTAAAAGTCTGGTTTTGTTTTTCCCCATACTTTCTCTTAAAGGATAGTTGAATTACAATGGAAGTTCTCTTAAAAATTACATATATCCTGGTATTTTAAAATATTGCCTTGTCTAAAATAGTTTGGACTAGTTTTACACATGAAAAAGTCAGACAGAATGAGATATCCAGGGGAAATCAGCTGTATATTTACTGCTTTGGAAGACATTTATGATATTTTTAAAATGCCTGTTTTTCCGCACCATTTGTGAAATGCTGTCATTTCATCTTCCTGTGCACAGAACAAAATAGTCCAACTAGACCAAATCCTGATTTCAGTCATCAACTGGGTTTTTTTTAGCATCCAGCCAATGGTTTAAAATGTCTGTAATAAGCCGTCATGTGATATGTGAAGGTATGTGATGCATAAACCTGCAAAAGTGGAAGATAAAATGGATGATGAGTACAACTGGGAAATCCTGGACCTAGTGGCACGACTTTCACTGACTTCTGGTGACTTGGGATTTTATTTTCATTGTGTTCAACCTGGGATTTCTTAGGGCCATGTATCCCAGGTAGAATTACACCTTTTTGTCACAGTCTATCAAACAGGCTGTTTGAACCATAGAGGCCAGTGCTTGTAAGATTATTAAAATTTCGGAAATATCTTCCTGGTTTTACCTCTAGAGACTAGAGTTAAATGTTTATTCCTTAAAAAACCCACAATAATCTAATTTTCTCATGCTGCTTTTCTAAAGCACCTACTTTGCTTTTGAAGAATTTTTTTAATGAAAGAGAAACTCATTCCCTGTCCCTTTCACAAAACCTCCAGGGTGCTGCTGTTAGATGTTCGCAACAAAGCCTTCAAATTGCCTTTTCTTGCCTACACAGCCTTAGACTGAGATGAGTGCCAATTTCTATGTTTTCTCCATAATAAAAAATCTTAGTAAGGGCTATTGTATTTCTGGTAAGTTGGTACTTTTCTTTGTCCACCATTTTTGGACGGTCTTTTAAATTTTCCAGAGGTTATTCCAGGCACTGGGGGTGGGAGATATTGCCCTTTTGTTATTGGTCTATGGGAAGGGTAGGAAACATCTTTCTGTACTCTAGAACTTTGCATCAGGTAACAACACATTCTGTTTGGGATCTCATTCATGCTTTGTATTCTGCATGTTGCAAGTATTACCTGCAGAGGCTCCACACCTGTGAAACCAAGGCAGACTTCTATAAAGAGAATGGTTTGAACATCTGTGGTGGTGCAGTCACAGAGAGGCACCTCCTGGAATGAACCATGCCAGAAATCTGTGCTTTTCCCTCCAGAGACCCTCTTCAAAGAATTAAGGATTCTTCATTTGCTTCCCAAAATGTGCAACCACGAGTCTTCTAGCAAGTGTCTCTTGCAATTAAGAGTTTATCATGTATCAGTGTCAGTGCATCAGCAGATGCAATAAATACCATTTTTTTCCTCATTGTGGCATGATATTGTCAGTATATCACCTTAAGGCCCTTCAACATGCATAAGATATGTTTGAAAAACAGATGGAAAGTTTAGGGCTTTGTTGGTTTTGGTTTGTTTTTCCCCATATATTTGTGTGTCATAACAGAACGAAGTAGTCAGAACCAGCATACTTAATGTTTGGTGTTGATTAACCTTTGCTCCAATGCCCCTTTGAGATACTCTCTAAAGCATGGAAGACTGCTAGCTGCAATCCGAGGCAATTCAGGGACAGAAACGTGGTGAGAAAATAGATCTCTCTTTATTCTTATTATTGGGAATATAATTTCTTCACGTTGTAAAATTCCTCTGTTGATTTAGGATTATTACCGGCATCTTTCCACTTTCTATCAACAGAGTAGCACAGAAAATTTGAAGTTCCCCTGGTCTGAATCTCCAGAAGTAACAAATACTTCATTATATTCTGTGGGTACTTCCAGTAGATGTTGTTGTTGTAATGCTGATACCAGATACAGATCTAAGAGGTTTTGATTTACATAGAGCACTTTCAGGAAAGATTACTCGCTGGTCTGCATGGAGTTTGAGCTGATAGAATTTGAAGGGAGGTCAAATAGCTTTCACTAAACCATACATCACATAATTACAGTGGCGATCCTATTCCTGTGCTGAAAAGTAATTGCTGGCAGGAGAAACTGATGCCAATATGCGTAATGTTGAAGAATTAGTGCCTCAGTCCTCACATTTCTTTCAGTGATTTGAACTGTCAAACTTTGCTGAGTAAACCAAAAAGAAATTGGTGATAATAACGGACTGCAGTAGATTTTCTTCTTGGGATAATTACTCTGTCATTTTCACATTATCTTTCTCTCTTTCTCCCTCTTCTGCTCCAAATGTTTCAGTATTTGGGAAAGTATCAAGGAGTAAATAATATAAAATTAAGATTTTTTTTAGACAGACATAAAGAACATATAAAAGCATACATAAATTAGAAATTTATTTCTAAAAGTATATTCCACACATACAAATATCCTAGTGTTTACAGATAGAAGTGTATTATGCATTATATCTATGACATTAAAAATGTTTTGTTCATCCATAAAAGATTGAATCAAAGTATCTAACTTCCCATATATTAACAAACTATATTTTCATAACATCATTTCTCTATTAAGACTGACTGAATTTGGGTTTTATGCCTGTGACCAAGAAAAGAGAACTGTCCGATGGAAATTCTGAGTCCTAGTCTCTGAAGCTGATGGACCTTGAATTTGGAAGATTCACAATTAACATTAATCTAAACACATGTATGTAGAATGAGGCTTCTTTAGGTTCTTCCTAGATGCAGTATTTATGGTTTCTTTAATTTCTCAGACAAAAAAGGATTTAGAAATCACAATCACTCTTAACAAAGTCCTTTGTGAACCTGTGATGTATTATAGTATACCCAAACAGAGAGATGGATGTGCAGATAAACTTTTGAGAAGTAAATGACATTTACATTTAAAGATATGTATGAATAGATAATGGCACATGCTAATCATGTGAATAGCAATGAATGTTTTATTGAGTGTGATGGACCCCATTTCTGACCTCACAATTTATTTTTAATTCTAATAATGTCACTTCAGTTGACTTTTCCTTGTATGCACAAATGCTAAAGCAAAATAAACCCTCATATGTCTATTTTGAGGTGTTGCACATTCTCCATGTTAAAGGGGAACTTGGTCCTATCAGAAAATAATTGTCTTCTCATAGTCAGTATTTTTGAAATGCAAAGTTAGTTATATTTTCTCCAATAGAGATCAAATTTTACATCAAACTCAAAAAACTTTTTCTCCCTGGTTGGGAATAACCTACTTAGGGAAGAATTTAGACCTAATAAAATGATACAATGTCAAAATAGAATGTGAATGCAAATAAACATCTTAGATATCTATTCACAGCTGAGCCCACTTAAATGTCAAAATGTAGACTCAGCAATGGCTGTGCACGTCATTGAGGATGACACCCACATTGTCAAATCACAACAAGGCATTGTTGAAGTAAGTCTATGGAGACTACATTAAGTTGTCAAATGAAACAGATGCCAGCACAGATTATATTGCCTCTGAAAGACAAATAATAAGAAATTAAACACGAAGACTATTATCTTCAATCAAAGTGTACAAGTGCATAGAGTGCCACATGCCTTGGTATTTTTTTTCTTTAAAATTATCCCTTTTGGGTTTTGAAGAGTTAGGAGCAATGATCTTTTTCTTCCCCTTCATTCAGTGATATTTTCTTGTTTTCTATCAGATTTTTTGGGTTTTGTTGGTTTGTGTTTTTTGGTTTGGTTTTGCTATGTTTTTGGTTTTGTTTGTTGTTTTTTTGCAGGTTTTTTTAGTTACTACAGATTAAATTTACCTGTTAAGTAATAATAATTACTTATCAATAATAATAATTAATAAAAATAGGTTCTAGTGTCACTGCTGTTTCTTTATTGTTTCAGTGCAAGATCTACTTTTCAGAAACTGCTCTGTGGCCCATACCAGCTGAGCACTATCAGTTTACCTACTGAAATTATAAGCAATCAATAGCACAGAATTCCACAATACCATCATCAAAACAACATGTTAGTTTCAGCTATTTTATAGCTTTAAGATTATCAAAACATCAAAATAGTTTACCTGCTGCCAGATTTTCACAGTAAAACTAACCATTCTGGTAAGACAGTTCCCATTCAAATCTTCGAGAATAAGACAGCGGCTGTTTTTGTAATAGAGAATCATAGTAGTACTTTACATGAATATTTTAGCATATGGGTAAATATAAGGATGTTATGTAGATGTTCGCATTTTAATATTTTACCATCTAATAAGGAGGACGCTCGGTTAAAGCTTTCATATGGTTTTGTGTCAACTTTAAAAAGTGACATCTATGACATGCTTGTATGGCTTCTGTCAGCCAGCTGCACTACAAAGTTCACTCCAGATGAGCAACACAGTTGTCTGAGCTCTAGCCACAGAAACCTCCAGATTTCTCAGCAGCAGTGACTCCGTTCCTGGTGGGCTTGTTTCATGTCCTTAATTTCCCAAAGGCAGAAAACCTTAAATGACGCCATTCTATTGCTATCAGAATGGACTTCCCCCATGCAGTAGTTTTAAGGATTTGCTACCTGCTCTAAAAGGACTCTGCAATTCCCTGACTGCCTTTCGTTCAAGACAAGGCCAAACTGTCCACAAAAATTCTGTTTCCCCTCTGAAATATATCACTCATTACTTTCATTTATCCTTCCTTTGAATTCCAGAATCAGCTGTGAATTTTATTGGGTTGCATTTTTGCAGAGCTATGTATCATCCGCAATCCTAAACCGCTGTTCAACCCTGATGCTGAAAGGCATAATGGAAATGAAAACCAGAATGCATGAAATGCAATAAAGTTAGTATTTTTTTTGTGGTATGTAATCAGTAATTCTAAAAAAAAAAAAAAAAGACATAATACTGTATTGAGAAAGTAATTTGGTAGGATTTATCCACTGTGATGCAGTCCCACGTGTCTGTAACAATTTTAGGTGCTGAACAGGCTCTGCCTAACACAAGTAGCACAGTTTTTGCACACTGCTAAAACACAGGCACCATGGAAGCAACAACATCTATGTTTCAGTGGTCTCTGTAAATTCCATAAGAAAAAATGCTTTTCTACATTCTTTTTTCTCCTCCACAGATGTCATGCAAAACACAGGCTGTTTTCCTCTTCCCTGGTACAGTAAGCTCAGTTTGATCTCCTGAGGTTTTCCATCCCCTCCATTACTTTAGCAGATTGATAGGGAAATTTTGTTCCCCTTATGCCTGTTCAGTCTGTTTTCTTGTTTTTCTTTTACCCCATAATTCGCCAAGTAACCGGAGGATTTTTAAACACCTCCTGGGGGCTTTGCTGCTTTACGAAGAGGGTTTTGAGTTCACTGGTTTGTAATCGCAATAAAACCTTTTGGCCATGCTGCAATTTTCATTTTCTGGCCAATTTGTTTCACATATGTTCTCAGACCTCTAGCATGTTAAATAATTGTTATCAAGAGCATTATTTAAAGTCAATTCAGTTGATCTCAGCTATGCTATGACTAATGATAAGAAAAAGGCTTTTTTGGGGGGTTTTGTGTGGGTGTGTGTTTGTTTGTTTATTTGTTGTTTTTTAACTGACATGGAGAGTAAACAGGTTTGGCAAATAGGTATTTTGATTACTTTCAAATCTAAACTTTTCCGAATCTTCTAATGGAAAAGATGATTCCATTAGAATCTCTGGGTGATTCTCAGTAGTCGCTGATCCAACTATAGCCCTCAGTCCTAAGAGAATTCAACATCTGTTTCTCATATTACTGCAAAATCTTCTACTTTTAGAAATATTATCTAAAAGTATTTTGGTTTTGAGACATCAAGGGCCACATCCCAAAATTTGACATATCTTCATAGTGAACTGTGTTAAAAAGACTTTGAGCCACCCTTTGTCATTTTAATTTTAACTTAATTAGAAAAGACAAAAAGTTTGCAGCAGCATTCAGTTCTGCTGTCACTAGTCAAGGGACCCCTAGAAAGAAAAATTCCACTTGTCAAGTTACAAGTTTTTTTACTAGAAACCAATAAAATTTCTCTTTTCAAACTTCCCACTTTGTTCGGGCATACATCTGGAAAACAGACAATATGCAAATTTTACCTGCATTGCAAAAATAAGTTCTCATTCATAAAAATATACACACAATCTTAATGCTACACAAAGATAAAATCTTAATAATTTAAAGTCGATGTGTTAAGAGCTCATTTGTTTTCATTAAAATCCAAATCAGAAAACTCGTTAAGCTGAAATAGCTGTATGATGAGATCTATTGTTGAATATGTTCAGAAAAAATGTTTTTTTTTTTCACATTAGACAATGTAATGATTACAGTATAAATGTCCCCTTGATGTTGCCACAGCACAACAGCAATGAAACCCACTGGCTGACCAATTTTGTTAATTCTGTTGTTAGCAAGTCAAAATTTAGAGTGGGAAAATTGCCATTGTAGACATAGACTACAAGACACTCTCATAATATGAATATTAATTGAAAATACCTGCAGAGATATTGAACTTTTAGGAAGAATACAAAGAAGAAAAGTGTGAATCCCCCTTCTGCTCCTGCCCGCCCCAAACCCTCTTGCGGTCAAAGATTGTTAGAAGGCAGTAAATATTTTCAGAAAGCATATTTGTGATATTTATAAACCTCTGATATTTGATTCTTCTCAGAACAAACACACAGTCTTGTGTTCTTTCACCTTGGCACCACAGGTTAAGTCCATGTGTGGCTACCCCAGGTAAGAGCCTTTTTGATCTCCCTTTCACCCTGCTCCTTGTCCGTTGGAGGGAGAAGCGGACAGGAGGAAGGATGATTTATCTGTTTGTAGTGCACAGACATTCTTTCTGCTAAAATATCATTATTATGAGTAAGGAGCTGTATGGGTGTTTCAACACAATTTCAATAAAATTATATATTTTAAACATTCTTAATAGTTCTTTCTGATTATTTATAACTGCAGCACACATATTGCATAATTCATGTTCAAATCATTTGCTGATATAGCAAAGAGTTTCTCTTTATGGCAATTGTTTAAAAGAACAAAATGAGAGTATTTAAGTGGCTAATCATACAGTTTGTCTGGGAAGATATGAGCATTTAAATGACGTGCTGATAAACTGATCAGAAATGAATGCTGGCAGTTACTAAAAATATAAAACAAAAGATGATGTCTCTGCATCTGTTGTGTTATTTAAATAATAATTGTATTTTAAACCACTTCCTTTATATTCCTTTATTAAAAAGAATCAGTTGTGGAAAGAATGCACACCAAAATTCCTATAGTAAAAAACACATCTTACAGTGTGAATGATAGAACTTCTGTTGTATACAAACAACTTAGTCCAAGAATTTCCTAAGAGGAAATAAAAATATCAATTTTTTTTTTTTTTTTTAAAGAGTACAGAAAATGTACCTTTCCAAAGTGACTTGTATAACTATGGTTAGAACACAATCTAATGGCAACCAAAATATCCTAAATGGACCAAATGAGACAAAACAAACTGTAAAACTAGAAATTATTGGCTGAGTTGCTTTACTGCTTGTACAGTACTGAGTTTCTGAGAACCAAAAACCCAGGTACAGGATTCTACTTCAACACATATACAGTATCCTAAAACAGGGCCTTCTCTGTTTTGACTATTTTTTTAGGAATGACCTGACAAAAGCATATCAGTTTTCTGTGAAAAGCCTACAGATGTTCACCAAATTATGTTTTAATACGTTTAAATGCTTAACAAGAAAAAATATCTTTTAAATATCTATGACAGTATATAATTATTTTCTAACTTTTGTTAGCAAGTGCCATAGCTCACAGGAAGTAACACTGTGAAGTTGTTTTTAGTCATGAACACAATCAGCCCAAAGAAAATACTTCATGATTTGACTGTACTACTTGATGAACATCTCGTGAACAACAACTACAAAAAAAATCAGGGCAGGCTTGCATCTTATTTGTAGCTAGGAGAAAAGGGCTGAATTGCCAGATCTTGTCTAACTTGATTGTAGCAGTCATTAAAGTCTAAATAATTCACAATGACTCTGTGGTCAGACCCTCCAGGCATGGAAAAAGGAGCGTGTCAGAAAATGTCCAAGCTCTTCTGAAAGACTTGCAGTATTTCATTCCCCTCATTCAAAATGTGGAAGGTTTCTTATAAAGAAGGATTACAGACCACAAAAATAAAAGTTTCCTATATTAGAAACAGTTTTACTCTCATATGGTTCTCAACATTGTCCACCTAATCTATTAGGTCCAATAAGACCTTGTTTTGACAAATTATTGATGTCTCATTCTGTTTAGATTTGCAGATGAAGACCAGGCAACTTCCTGTTAGACTGCATGCCCAGCCAAGACATGGAGTTTCCTGTGGGGAAGACGTCTGGTGAAGCACTTCTGCTGAGACTCGTGCTTGAGCTTCCACATGCTGAACCAATCCCCACTCGGGAAGACCAAGAATTTCAGGATGCTGAAATGTCTTTGTTTATGATGAAACTTTAGTCAACGCCCTTCTAGTATTCATTAGCACTTGCCATTGTTTTTCTAAGGATTGGGCTCTTCTCTTTCATGTATTTTACAGTTGTTTATTTTATCTTCCTGTTTGAAATGGGTAGAGCACCTTTATCATTAACATGCTGCATGTGTCTCCTTACTTGACTTTTACATTATTGCTCTAGCTATTACTATGCATGCATTATTTATATGGTTGGCTATCAAGGAAAAAAGGCAAGCAATTTCCCTGTCAAAACATATTAGAATGCATGACTTTAAATCAAAGTTGTATGGGTTTGTAAAAAGCTATAATAAATGTTCTTTGGTTAATATGTTAGTGTCATGCAGTGGGCATGGTCAATGTATTGGCTAAGAAACCTGTAATCACTTTAAAGACTCATTGAATAGGAGATAATTTCAGATTATTATACTTTGCTTTTAATTGTATGATATTGAGACAATTTATGAAGATTATATTATTTCAGTATAAGAAAATTCTAACTTGTGTTTTAATGGTACCATCAGATTTAAACAAGTATTTGCTCAGTATGAAAATTATAAACATCATGAAGCCTAATTATCTAAATCTAACCTACATATACAGATCTTAGGACTTAAAAAAATACATCTTTTCTGCAGAGTACATTCCTCTGAGTTACAGAAAGTTCATGCAGTGTAGATAATTCTGTCCTGCAGGACATAGATTTTATGGTTCCCATGGCCTTGTACTTCTGTGGTAGGACACAAACAATTGCAACCAAAAACGTTGTACACAATCCTTACCCAACAGGTTCCCAAAAAATTGATGTGAGCCACCTGTTTCATGCAGAAGGTGAATTAGCTCCCCGTGAACTACATCAAGAAAGCATTTTGACAAAACCAGAATAGTTTCCAGCTCCCCATTGCCCTTGCCACAAAAAGAAACTCATACACCTTAAAAATAATTGGTTTTTAGCTAGCACTGTGGAAATTTCTAAAATTTAAATTCACTGACCAAGCTGAAAAACAAGTTGCTCCAAAAAAACTGTTTATCCTGTCTTAGCAAATAAAACCTGGAAAACAAGTGAGGGTCAAATATCTAAAAAAAAAATTAAATTAGATGCAGGTAAATCTTACAAAAAATGTTTCCAATTAGAAAATTAACTATAATTTGGAATACGTTTAAATTCATTTATTAAATTCATTGCATTAAATTTCTTTACCTCATTTTAGGAACATAGCTGTTTGTGGGGTTCAACAGTCAGTAATACCTTTCCTCCACTTGAAATAGCATTTTGGGTCAAATAAACCTTCTGGTTTATTTAAAATTTCAAACTGCAGTCAGAAAGGTGTAATCAAAGTTTATCACACTCCCAGACATGCTTATAAACACAGGCCCTACTTTTTCAATCATTGTCCATCATACCAGAGAGATTTTTCTCGTTTTCCATAATTTCTTCCCAAATCACACTGAAATTAAGGAAATAGAAGGGAGCTTAGGTGACCGTTGAAGTAATTATAAAAGTTATCCAGCAGTAATTTCCCTAGACTCTGGGGAAAATCCTGGCTGTGATGCTCTTCATAAGGAAAGGGCAGAAATATGCCATGGCAATGTCCAGTTTTATTAAGATACAGTGGCTTATTCAAAGTAGCTGAAAAACAGTATGGTTGGACAATTAATGATGTACTATTTTCCCTTCCTACTGATGTGGTGAATTACCCAAGTCTTCAGCAAGGCAAAGGTGATTTTGTATTCTCAGAGTGGAGACTGATCTGTTCTGGATATACACACCCCACCAGTAAATTCTGAATAAGAAGTTGTAGTTGAAAAGACCTGACAATGTAAATTCAGTTTTATCTAGGTAGAAACCAGTAGTAGGCTATGTTCTAGTGCCTAGAAAGGTTCAGCATTATCCAAGATTTGCTTTCACTAAGCTCTGTTGGAGCAGTGGGAGGTCCTGCCTTAAAAAGTTGGAAATTATGCAATGGGCAATAGTGTATGTCTTCCTAAAAGTTATGTTCTAGCTATAGTGAGATTAATCAGCTTTAGACCTGAGGTGTTAGCTGAAATTTTTTGACCTGTGTTATTGCCTGACAGTGGGTCAGATTACCCTAATTTGTGTACATGCTGTGGCCATAAGATAATTTTTTTCATATGGTGAAATAGTCACCTTTTATTTTGTCTGTTCTCAGCTTCAGTCTGTTTCAGCATTTGAACAAGATGACCTTCAAATTTGTTGGGAAAAAAAAATCTTTTGAAATTTCTCATATTGTTATTTATGATTTCATAAAAAGGAAAAGCACATTTTTACCTGGGGGAAATATAGCATTTTTAGAAGATCTATTTGTCAGATTGTAGACGGTGTTAAAAGAGGAAGCAATTATTAAGGTTCTGCAGGGGGAATCAGGAAAAATAATTTATATAATACTATTTGTCTAAGGTTGCTTTAAAAAAGTATACAGATTTGGTAAAGTCAATCTATTAGTTATGTTCCTCATGTGAAAAGAGCAAGACAATCCTGGGCTAGCTATTTAAAAAGGCTGTAAAAAGATGGTGTTTGATATATTGAAATTATATTTGAAAGAGGAAAAAATGCTTACAGACAAAGGAGAAAATTGCAAGGTTTAACGGGGTTTTATTGTAGAGATTGATGGACATTTGTGGGCATATGTAAATAGGTTTAGTCAGTGCTTCACTGAAAACAACATTGGAGATAAGAAAAATGCCATATTCCTGCTGTTGTACAGTGCAAGACACATGAAGGCTGGCTGGATTTTCTGTCTCTTCATAAACCTGATAAAGTCAAGAAATTATTCCAAGCAGACAATAAGTAAATGCCAACCATATATTGAAAGTGGATTATTATGCTTTAAACTGATTGAGGAGTTTGAGAGAAAAAAAAAAAAAAAGGCAGTTTGTAGCATGCAGAGTTTATTTCAGATATGATGAAGAACGCTCTGGAACTTTATGACTTGACTGATTACTGGAAAAATAGCCTGGAAGACAGGGTGGTGTTTTTGATGAGAGACTCATTCAGAGGTTGTGGAAGGGATAAGCATTTTCTCTAGTCTGTGGATCAGATGTTACGACTAACCAAGTGCAGATGCCAACTTTGCAATGAACTGAGTCACTCTTCGGACGGTGTTGAGCACGTCTCTGGTAACTGTAATGTGAACACCCATACCTAGCTCACACCCAAGTCTCTATTTGTAAATATCTGTGTAGAAAGGTCCATAGCTGCAGCTTTTCTAAGACATTGAAATTAAAAAAAGAAACAACCCAGATGACAAATTTCCAAGTAACTCTATTTGTAGGGCAGCATGAACTGAGAATTGCCAGAAGCAAAAAGAGCCTCAGAAAAAAACTGATGCTGTAGGACAAGCCAACCTTGGATTTTGCAACTGGTTTCTGCCCTGGTGAATGTTAGTGACTTGATAGGACGGAATTTCATATTCCGCTTAGCAGGGAGTGACCATTATTCGCTCAGGAGGTGGGCAGTGTGATGCTGAGATCTATGCTGAGGCGAGGAAAGAGCCAGCTGAGGTTTCTAACACACATAGCTGGCCAGCAGTAGGGACCGAATTAGAACTGAAATATCTTGCCTTCAAACCAGAAACTTCTTTACAAAAGTTCCCTTGTTTCTATTTTTCCTGAACCTGTCCTTTCATTTTGCCCTCTGCTTTGTAGCCTCCTTCTGGATTTTCTTCCTTTACTTATTGCTATTTATCAAGATGTTTTATCATAATCCTTCTTTCAAGCTATATATAAAATAAAAACTCTCCTTTGCTAATGCTAAAAAGATAGTATGATTATATTTAATGACAAAGTACATAACGTGACACCTCAGACTTCCCCTGTGAAAGAAATAGATGATCATGTTTAATGAATCTGTTGACAATACAAGAAAGGATCTAGTCTGCCTCAAGCTTTATAAATATACTTTAGCTGGAAGGCTTAGTTATGTAGGATATGACAAACTTAAGCTCTATGATCTTAGCTAAGAAGAAATCTCTGTGGAAGCTGGTTATCTGTCGTGGGGCTAAAACCAAAAGAGTTCAGAGATTATGGAAAAGCTTTGTGAAAACAATATGCATATGGGAGGGACGAGTTCACTCAGAGGATTTTTTATTTTTAATAGTTGAGTATGGGGTGATAAGACTAAGCTAGAGAGACAATAGGATATTTCACAGAATCAGGACTCCTCTAAATATTGCATCATATATTTCATAGTCTTAATGAAGATTGGGAGAGCTGTAGAATGATAGCTATTGACCTAGAGGAATTAGATACCCTGTGTATTTTCAGTGGTATTGTCCTTGGCCTTTTTTTATGCTTTCCTGAAGGTTAATTATCTGTGGGTCTTTCATCCTATTTGTATCTTGGTGGTTTGAGGAAACCAAACAGCTTATGTACAACTTTTTTTTTACTTCAGTGTTTTAGGCTGGCTTTTTCTGTGTAAGTCACAGAGTGAAAAGTAGGATTTGTATACAGATATGTGTTGATATTTCAGAATGTTTAATAAGGAGAAATATGAGGAAACAGCATCCTGGGATACCATATAGTCCATTCTTTGCCCTAAGCAGTGTCATTAATACCAAAAATATTCTTAATAGACACTTGTATGTTTTTAAAAACTTACATGAAAAAGGTTCTACAAATGCCTTTGGTAATCTTTTCTGGTGCCTCTCTATCCTTACAGATATTTTCCAATCTGCAAAAGACAGATACATGGTGGACTTTAACACTGACAGTAGATGATAACTGTCCTCAACTGAACCATTCTCAAATCAAGAAAAGTCTTTAAAGTTTACTCCAGGTAATGAGTGACTAAAACACTGCTTCTTCCAGAAGCCTTGTATATGATCATGGGATAGACATGAAAGGTAATAAAGGTTTGCCTCAGTCTTTTCCTTGTAGTGACTTCACCAGAGAAAATAAAGACAGGCAGATGTCACTTAAACAGCTGGGTTTATTAGGCTATAAGTTAGAATATATAATACTGTCAGCAAGTGGAAAAGGCAGAATAAAAATAAAAAACTGCTTATAAAGCAATCTTCCCCTGACTGGCATGCCCAAGGGGGTTCCATTTTACCAGCTTTAGTTTTGCTGAAAACAGTGGCTTCTGTGTTGCAGCCAGTTCTGTGTGGTGTTTTTTGATGGCTAAGACATTTTTTTTCCCAACACCTCTGAGACATCTCCGTGTGTTTGCCCCTGAGCTTCTGGCAAGCTCTAGACTCAGGCTCTGGAAAAAACTTTCTGCTTTTCTTTGCTTCCTTGTCACGGCTTTACATCTGTAACTTTCTGTGCAGAGCAGATTTGGTTCCTGCTCCCCCAATTAACCCCTCACCCCAGGAAAGAACAAACTCCCGCAGCCAAGAAATTCCACCTCGGTTCTCTTTCACCCTTATACTAGAAATATGTGACCTCTGACAAAAAATAAGCAATGGTGGGCTAACCCCAGGTACACTGTTTGTCACAGACCTATCTTGGAATGACTGTGCCTGTTATGACATGGCTATTTAATAGCAGTCACCAACATTCTATAAATATTGAATTAGAATATACAATAGTTCAGCCATTTTTTTCTGATTCTGATAGGGATGGTCTCAGACCCAAATTACTGTAGCAGTCTTTATTTCAAAATAATGAGCAATTTAAGATACTTCTAGGAGGAAATCAAGATTGAAGAGGCAAAGGTTGGAATCTCACTTTCAGAGGTTCACAGTCAGAGGAATATTTCCTCTAATAAATTGCTAGGCAACTTTCGTGTCTGCCAAAGCAATTGGTTTTAGCTTGTCACTTTAAATAACTTTAAAATTAAAAATTAAACCTTCAGTAAATACAGGGAAACTTCTGCTTATCTTATTCCTCTTGAAAAAAAATTAAAAATGATGAGAAAGGAAATTCTGCTAAAAGCCATTAAAATATATTTTACAATTATAATTTCTTTTGCAATATTCCTAGGTGAAATAGCCTTTGGTAAAATATTTTCTAGAGTAGCTTCTGGATTTTTACTTTCAAGTTCTTGTTCCCTGATCAAATGAAAGGAATTTGTAATATTTTCAGCCGAAAGGATTTATTTCTTTGACCATTATTTTTTCTATGTGATTTTGTCGACCTCAGGAAGAATAGTAATTTTTGAATAAAGACAAATAATTTTTGATGGAATAGCAACTCATCGAGTCTTTACCTGCCATGGACTTTCTTGGTGACCTCCAGCAGTTTGAAGATAATCAGTTCCGTGAGACTGAAGTTTTTCTAAAAGTGAGTGCATAGAATAATCTGAATTGGAAGGTACCCACAAAGATCACCAAGTTCAACTCTTAAGTGAAGGGTCCATACAAGGATAAACCCCACAACTTTGGTGTTATTAGCACTACACTCTTAGAAACCTAAACAAATTTATAGATTTGGTAATTACCCTCCCTCTCTCAATGTTATTTTGAATTATATATTCTGTGAGAGAAAATTAAGGTTTGGCATCTGCAGACTTGTGTTTAAGATTAAAGAATAAGTGTTAACTTTGCTGGAAGTGTATGCAGTGATGTCTCTATTAATCACAGTCCTTCTACTCCTCGGATCAAAGTGGAGCACATTTGCAATAAGTCCTTTGCATTGTTAGTTAATTCACATATGCAGGAATGTCCACAAACGTGGTTAGCATCTCTTGTGTTGGACATTATCCCTGCACCGTCTAAGGGTAGGATCCCTCTAATCTAAGATGAACAGTAAAGCTGTGGGAAAGAATGTGACAATCAATTTAATCTATATAAACGGATAGAAGCATAGAATAATAGATTATGCTGAATTGGAAGGGACCCACAAGTATCACTGAAGTTCAACTCCTGGCACAGGACAGCCCCAAGAATCCCGCCATGTGCCTCAGAGTATCATCCAGACAGTTCTTGAACTCTGTCAGACTTGGTGCTGTGACCACTTCTCTGAGGAGCCTGTTCCAGCATCCAACCATCCTCTGGCTGAAAAACCTTTTTCTAATATACAAATTAAACTTTTTCTAACACAATTTCATGTTTTCCCCTTACGTCCTGCTACTGGTCACCAGAGATAAAAGATCGGTGTCTGACCCTCCACCTTGTAGAAGCTGTAGATCATGGTGAGGTCTCGCCTGTCTCCTCCAGGCTGAAGAGACCTGGCTCTTCAGGCTTCTGAAGAAGTTTCCCCTCTAGATCCTTCTCCATCTTCATAGCCCTCCTTTGGATGTTTTTAATAGCTTTATATCTTTCTTATATTGTGATGCCTGAAACACAGTGCTCTAGGTGAGGCGGCACCAGCAAGTAGAGTGACAATCACCTCCTTCAACCAGCTGCTACTTCAATCATTAAAAGCAGTTTAATTTTTGCTAGTGTCATGTCAAGGGGACAATTTTACAGGACTAAAAAATTACTGTGATGGCATGTACTAATTCCTGCAATGTGCATACACATAGGTTTGTGGAGTGTAATAGCCAGAATATCATCAAAAGTGGGCTAAAGTTAAAACCAATGAACAATAGCAAGGCAGTTCCCAGGCTTTATACTTGAGCTTGGCCATAACCCAGACATGCAGAGAGGGACTGGGAGATGATGGACAGTATCACAGTGTCTCAGAATATCCTGAGTTGGAAGAGACCCACAAGGATCATTGAGTCCAACTCCTGGCTCTGCACAGGACCATCCCCAAGAATCACACCATGTACCCAAGAGTATCATCCAAATGCTTCTTAAACTCTGTCAGGTTTGGTGTTGCACCACTTCCCTGGGGAGCCTGTTCCAGTGCCCAACTACCCTCTGGGTGAAGAACTGCTTTCTAATATCGAAGCTAAAACTCCCCTGACACAACTTCAGGCCATTGCCTCAGGCTCTATCACTGGTCATCACAGAGCAGAGATCAGTGTCTGCCCCTCCTCTTCCTCTCATGAGGAAGCTGTAGGACTGCAATGAGGTCTCCCCTCAGTCTCCTCTTCTCCAGGTTGAACAGACCAAGTGTCCATTTCTTACAGAGCTTCCCCTCAAGGCCCTTCACCATCTTTGTTGCCCTCCTTTGGACACTCTCTAACAGCTTAATATCTTTCTTATATTGCAGTGACCAAAACTGCCACAATATTCAAGATGAGGCTGTCCTAGTGCAGAGCAGAGCAGGACAACACCCTCCCTTCACCAGCTGCTTTGCCTGATGCCCCCAGGACACAGTTGGCCCTCCTGGCTGCCAGGGCACTGCTGACTCATATTCAACTTGCCATCATCCAGGACACCCAAGTCCTTTTCTGTGGCATTGCTTTACAGCATCTTATTCCCAATCCAGGATTGCCCCACCCCCCAGGTGTAGAATCTGGTACTTCCCCTTGTTGAACTTTCTGTGGTTGATGATTGCCCAGCCCTCCCCAGCCCTCTAATGTCTCAAGGTCTCTTTGCAGGGCCTTCCTGCCCCAGGGCTTATGACGGAGCCCTGCAGTGCCCCACTAGTGACAAGTGGCCAGTTTGAATTTCTCCCATTCACTATCACCCTCTGTGCCCAAACTGTGAGCCAATTGCTCACCCACTGTGTGATGTGTTTATCAGATAATGGAGAGGGAAATCCTGATTTTTTTATTTTAAAAAGGTATTTAAAACAGAAATATCGGAGATGTATGCATTTCCACCACTTTTCTATAGATTAATTAACCCAAATACCCTTTTATTTTGAGACATTTTAAAAATGCATTCCAAGCAACTTGCAGAATATTCACATGGGATCATTTTATGCACAGTCTCATTGCAGAAGTCAAATTACAATTTAGCAATAATTTTGTGGCAGTAGGTGTAACAAAAACACCATCATTATTTGGGATACAACTATATGACTGGAGGTATTTAAATTCTTTACTGAAAAGTTCATCTTTTTAGACTTTATGATACAAGTTATTATTAACATGCTGAGGTTGTTAAAAATATTTTGGGCAGGCTGGTTCTAGATTAAAACTCTCCTGTGTTGAGGAATATACAAATCTGAAATAATGAAAAAAAAGAGTGGATTGTAATCCTATACCAATCACTGGAAAATGAAATCAGACATTCCATAATTTAAAGATATCTGCATGAATGACATGAGAAATGTGAGGGGGATAATGCCTAAATGATAATTGAAGGGGTTTGTTTTCAGTTTAATGTTCCTTAGGGTAGGATTTTGTTTATACTGTGCTACTTAACTTTTTGTTTCTTACCACTTACCAACTAGGTCATTCTGCAAAGTTCTGTGCCAAGAATTTGAGAAAATATATTTCCCTCTGAGGGTTTATCGCATAATTCTGTCTCATTATGCCTGGTGTTTTTCTCCTCATGTTACGATATCCTCAAAGAGGAAAGAAATAAAACAGCTTGTCTTTTTGTCAGGAAGGCCCAAACAGACTAGAAAAATCAGCTGCAGCAGTTACACAATAGGATGATGTCAGCTCATGTGAAATTATGAAATGATTCTAGAACAAAAGAGAAGCACTGAAAGAGTGTGTGAGGTTCCTTGTGAGGTGGAAATGAAAAGAAAAATAATTACAAATTCTAAGATATATCAGCAGTAATCAATTGTGACCTTTCATCTGAAAAACAGAGGTTCTTTATATGTTATTCCTCCCCTGTAAGGGCAGGTGTTTGCTGACCTAATGTATGGTAGCACATGAAAAATTTACCTCTTTTTACTAGAATGGAAAAGTACCCTGGAAATTCAATGTAATTCTGTTCATGGATTCCTTCAACAGATGTTTGCATTTTAACTCAAAATGGACAGAGGCATTGTTTATTTCATGGACATTAAACCAACTACACAACAAATTTGAACTCCACAAGTATGAATACTCAAAGTTTAGTAAAGAAGGCTTCAGTTGTCACAGACTAATGCAGAAAGAAGGGATTTCTAAAATATATATTGGATTATTTAGAATTGGTGGTGTACTACTTAACAGAAGTAACCAGATATGATAAACTTTGGAATGGTTTTTTTTTTTAAATCTCATATTTGGTTCTCTGAGGTACTAATTATTCAAACCCAGGAACTACAGAGGAGAAACACGGGAATGGAATAAAAGGGAACAGAAATATACGGGACCTGAAAATGCCCTCCATTTCTTCAACCATTACTCTCTGGATTGACTTTCTTTTGCCCTTTCCTCTTTTAATACTGAGTGTTGTCCTAATCTCTACTATTTTTTTTTATGTGCATAACTCCTGGGGCTGTGAATCCCTGCCCTAGAAAGAGAAGAGTGTAACATTTACTGGGGCACCTCTCCTGAGTCAGTGCTCATTCGTATGCAAGCACAGGAGGATAAGGAAATGCATGGGAGGGCTGTGCACCACATGGAAGCCTTTGACACAAATGAGCATATTCTAATCTCAGTTGAATCTTGTAGTAAACTCCCTTTAGAGGGCTAAAGTAACTTTGTTATCTGTAGGTGACAGTCTTCAGCCTTCAGATTATCACATTTTTTGCTTGTTAGGTGGGATTCAGCAGCAAGGGCAGAGGTCTTTTTACAGTGGTTACCTAATCTCTACTAAAGCCTTTTTGTGCATTCTGACTCAAGGAGTGGTAGTATTGCATCTCATCATTTGCTTTTACCTAGAGAAATTAAAAGAAAAAGATAGCCTGCCAGGCTGGATTTTTTTTTTTTAATTATTATTTTTTTTTAAATAAAACAAATTCTAGGTGTTTGTCAAATTACTCCTGTACACTAAAAAGGTTAGTTCTTGATTCCAGAACCCTGTAAATTCACCATGACTTCCAGTTATGCCTGATCTTTAACTTCGCAATGCAAAGATGGGAAGGAGCAATGATAAACTCCAGATGATTTAACAAAGCAAATAGTCTGCTCTAATTCTTAGAGAACATCTGCTTCCATCAGTGGCAAAGGCCAGTTTCAAGCCATTCTTCACAGAAATTTCCTTGAAAATTCAACCTGCTGTTAATATATTACCAGTTCGAAGAAAGGACCTTTCTATTTTCTCTCTCTTTCTTCCATCATGCTCCTTTTCTGCAATACATACACTGTGTTTTAAGTTAGAGTGCAAACTAGTAACACATTTGTAAGTCTGTCTATCCCATCCCTCTTTCCTATCAGTCATTCCTCAAAAAAAAAAAAAGACCACAAACAAAAATCCTCCAAAACTGATAACCATCTCAAAAGTTCTGAGTCTTGGCTGTTATTCTGGGGAAATACTGACAAATCTCACACCTCTGACATTGCTGGTGAAAATTTTCTCCTCACAGAGATTTAACTTGCTCTTTTCACACAAATGACGAACCAAAATTTTGGGGGAAGCTGTTCCTGCTGCTGGCCTGCAGGCCAAGCCACATGGCAGGACACACACTCCAGTTACCTGCTCAGATGGCTGAGGACCAGTTCAGTCACCTCATCACATCTTACTTGTACTGTGTGCCCAGGAACAAGAGGTGACAACAAATCCCTAGCAAACCTTTATTCCACCAGGCTAGGACATATTTGTAAAAACTGTGGTGACTTGTGGATGGGGATGGCTTACCAGAAAGGAGACCAGACACCAGGTCTGTGTGAGAGGGAAGAAAAGCAACAAGAACACACAGGAAGAAGAAAATCTGTGACTCAGTGGAGATGTGCAAATACAAGGTCTTCTTTTCCAGGCAGTGAGATCTGATGTGCTGAACAGAGGCTTTAGATAAAGACATAAAGAACATTGTCAGTGTGCATGAGGCGTGGTTGAAGAGCAAACTCAGAGGGCAATGGACATAAAGAAAGAATGTACCTTGTTCTGTACATGCAAATGAAGAGAAAGAGCTGAATGACTCATCCAAGCCAAGATTTCAAGGATGAATTGTCATTATATATCTGAGGGGCTCACAAAGCTATGAAGCACATCGCAGGCTCACACTGTATCATTGCATACAGTCACTGATGAGAGACCCTGGGTTTGAAGCAGATCCCTCTGTCTCACAGTGAGATTTTCACTGATGTGGCACTGATACATAAATACCACAAACCCACCTTTTCTCCGATCATGTTTCCTACCTGATTCAAAAATATGTGCCATGCTTCTGTTTGCTTTTCTTGTAGATGAATTATACCCTTATATCCCTCAGAGTAAAAGAATAAAAATCTAAAGCAAGACAAACCAAGTGGAAAGGGCAACTCAGCATTTGCTTTATCCGCACAGATGAAGTGAGGCTTGCAAAGCGGTTGCCTTTAAAGTTGAATATTTTCCAAGGTACCACAGCCTCCCTTTGTCCCATAGCACTGGTAATGTGTAACTTCTCCCCATAACAACTTTCAGGTTTTCCTTCTTCCCCAATCCATTTCAACCTGAACTCTCCCTCAAACTCATCTTTTCTGTATAAAAAGAAAAGTAATGAACAACTGTTGTAATCTGTTCTATTCCCTGATATACGTATACCTATGACATGTTCTAATTTTTAAACATTGCCCTACTAGTGGTCGTTATTTAAACAGGACAGTTGAGGCCTGAGGTTAGCTCCCCTTGCTGTTCTGTTAGCATCTGATTTCATTGTCATGCAGCGTTGAAGACTTACTTGTTTCAAAACTGAGCTAATTTTTGTTGTTCAAAATCCCGATGTATTCTTCTGAGGCAATAGGAAGACTCACACAGCTTCAGATATAAGTTTTCTATTGTTCATGGAGGAAAACAATTACAGTTCTTTAAAGGATTCTGTTGAGTGGATAAAGTCGAGAGCACTTCTGTCATTTAAAGCTGGCTGGAGTCCCTGAACTAAGCCTGTGTGATCTGTATCAATCAGCCCAAGAATCACCTTCGGTATCCCAGCCAAAGTCTTATCTCCCAGCTGACTCTGAGCAGAGCAAACAGATGCTGTTTTGTGCAGTGTTTCTTGGTGAATTGGCATAAATTGACACAGTAGAGGTGACCTGGAGGTTCTTTGATATTGCTAAATATTTTTCTGATATATTTTCAAGACCTTTTTGTAAGAATGCTAGTGTAGACGTTCAGCAAACTTTTTGATTCATGCTTAGAAAATCTGGCTTTGGTTTACAAAAAAACCCCAAACCAAACTAAACCAGAATCCTCAAAACCAGGAGTGAAACTTGCAAGTGGTTGATATCTACTGCTTGGGTCCAAATACTTCAAACCCTGCAGTTGAGAAAACACATGTTTTCTGGGCAGGGTCTTCTTATGCTAGGGAGTCAAACAATTCCAGTCATTTTGATCTTGTTTCTTCCCCTTTGGATTGGGCATTTGAACTGGCTTTTGCTGTGAGCTCCATATCAGCCTTTATTTAATCATCCTTTTACAACCATTGAATCATTTTGTAAGTATTTCTAAGTCATTTAGGTAATATTTCCAAATAACTACAATTTCAGTTTCAAAGAGAAGAAAATTTTAACAGATTGCAGACTGATGTGCACATGTGACTTTGGACAGGCAGCTCCTGGCATAAACCTTCTAGGTGAAATGTGGACTGGACTGGGCCATACAAGGATTGTTACCTTCTCAGTTTCTTCTTCACTCCTGTGAATAAAACCTTGTCTTTGAATAGATATCAAAGATGAAGGGCAGGCATGTTACTAACCAATATAGAACAGGCAAAAGGACTTTTACAGAACGACTAAAGTTGCGGCTGTGAAGGAAATGGTTGGGAAATCCTCTTTCTGTAAGAAAGAAAACAGATTTTCCCTCTACTGATAATGTTTCTCTTATGCTGTTGCATACTAACTGATGCATTTATATAGAACAAAAAGAGTCTATCCAAGAATGCAATGCAGCAAACATTTGTCTAAAATATTAACTTCAGTGAGCCCATGTACATCTGAGTGTGAAATAAAGGAAACATTTATCACCAAAGGAATATATTTAGCTTCATTATCCTCCAACAACTTCTGAGGCTTAATTAATGTTTTTCTGCATTTTGAGATTACCAGATGGGCAGCACTATAGAAATGCAAAGTGGTTTTTATTATAAAGACCTTCAATTTGTGGATGAGCATCAGCTCAGATAGTTGTGAAATAAAGATAGAGTCGGGTGTTTCAATAAATAAGTGATACAGGTGCTGGCCAGCGTCTTCAAAAGTACAAGTGACTTTGTAAATGTTCTGGTCCCACTTAAAGAGGATGCCCATGCAGGCATATTCTGTGAGTTCAATGTCAAAGTACTTCAATGTCAAAATCAGGAGTTTGCTTGAAATAATGCATTTGTTTAAAATAAACATATTATGACTTTGGATTTCTCAGACCTATTTTTTTTTTTTCCCTGTTTTTTTAAGCTTCTGGTGTTTTTAAACTTCCTTCAGCCTCAGCTGAACTATAAACTTCACATATACACAAATACATAATATGTTCATATTTGTTTGTATAAATATTCACAATTATCTAGACGAAAGTTGAACCCTTGTAGGAGGGTCATGAAAGATTTTCATGCTGAGTGGGTGTATGTGTCAAAGGAATATGCTAAACTGATATTTTATTATTATAGGATAGTTTGGGTTGGAAGGGACCTTTAAAGATCATCTAGTCCAACTCTGTCCCCTGCAATAAGCAGGGACATTTTCAACTAGGTCAGGTCGCTCAGAACCCTGTCCAACCTGACCTTGAATATCTCCAGGGATGGGATGATTAACATCTTGCTGGGCAACTCATTTCAGTGTTTTACCATGCTCATTGTAAAAAAAAAATTCTTCCTTATACTAGTTTAAATCAAACTTCTTTTTAGTTTACAACCATTAAACTTTGCCCTATCACAACAGGCTCTGCTACTGAGTTTCTCTCCATCTTTCTTACAAACCTTCTTTAAGTATTGAAAGGCTACTGTATGGTCTCCTCAGAGCCTCCTCCTCTCCAGGTTGAACACTCCCAGCTCTCTCAGCCCATTTTCATAAGAGAGATGTTGCAGCCCACTGATCATTTTTGTGGCCCTCCACTGAACCCACTCCAACAGACACGTCTTTCCTGTTCTGAGGACTCCAGAACTGGATGCAGTGATCCAGACTGGGTCTCACAAGAACAAAGTAGAGGGTCAGAATCACCTCCCTTGACCTGCTGGCCTCACTTTGCATGCAGCCCAGGGTATTGTTGGCTTTCTGGGCTGCGAGAACATATTGCTGGCTCACGGTCATTTTGTCATCTACTGGTACCAGAAAGTCCTTCTCTCAACCCTTTCATCCCAACCCAGGGGCTGGACCTTACACTTGGTCATATTATAATACTTTACATATGAAAAATGCATAATGATCAGGTTACAGCTGTGACATTTGCTTTTTAGGAGAAGGAAGTGTGATAGATATCCAATATACAAATACTACTGGATAAGAAATACTCTTCAGAGTAGAGCACTGATTTCTTGCTTCCTCATTGTTCCAAAAGAAGGTGGCATAAAACGGAGGAGATAAAAGGAGCACTAATAGATGGGTAGTGAGGGATGGAACAGGTTATTAAGGTCACTTTTGTAACTATTCAAAAATTAACATCAGGAAACCTTTCATATTTTGGTCAGGTCAGCTACCTCATGCTGGAAGGGTACTGTGAATATTCAAGAATTGCAAAATACTATGTTAATTAGATCTATTAGAAAATGTAGACTTTGACATATTAAATAGTCTCCTTAATTATGGTAATGAATTGTTATGGTTGTTCAACTAATGGCCTTTGTCATTCACAAAGATAGGGCATGACTATTAGAGAAATACAGTGAGAATTAAAGTGCATTACCGAGGCCAATTCAGAAAATGCAAATATTCCCAAACCCTTTCTTTCTTCCATGAACATTGGTCAGATAGAAAGATAACCACTCCATTAGTCCCCTTGACAATACAGAAAACCTTAATAGAGTTCAAAAGACCCAACAAAACCTTCCCTAAATCACTGGCTATTGTTATTCTTCTGTAGGTTAACCCACCTCTCTGCCCCATGATTTGACTTAAGCTTAGGTTATTAAGTGAAGCAGTAGAATAGTAGGTTTATTCCAAATACCTCACCTTAATATTTTCCTTCCCTCTGATCCCATAAATTTAATTTTCTTTTCCCTGTTGCTTTTATTTGGAGTTGTTTACTCAGAATTTAATAGAGTTTATGAGATCATGACAACTTGATTTTGCAGGTTTGGAGTTTTTTTAACTTATTTGCAGGGACAAAACTAATTAATATGTTTTGAAGGAAGACAGCTATTGGCAATCATACTGTTCTCTCAAAGTAAAACGAAAAAAGAGCAGCTTGATTGTATCACATCAGGTGATAGAATCTGAGAGATCCTTCCTTAGATGCACATCCCAGATGGATACACAAATGATTCTTCTGTTTGTAATTTTTTACTGTTTCTCATTATATTAAAAGTAAAGTAAATACAAATCCCTCTTCATCTTCTCTGTGCCAGTTATAATCCCCACTCATGGCATCGATTTTAGATGGAAAAATATCCACGCCGTGTGTAAAATGAAGCTCCAGCTTGGTTTAGGATGCTGGGTCTCCAGGCATGGCCAGCTACAGAGAGAGGCAATGAGGTACAGGATGCAGGTAGACTTAGACAACAAAAGAAACATATGTACAGTGGAATATATTAGATATCGGTACATAGTTTATTAAGAAACTGGATAAAATCCTTTTGCTAAAGTTAATGGAAAAAACACAGGTGTTGAATGGAAGGCTATGAGAGAGGAGGCAGAGATTGAAAGAGAGTGCTCATGATTGTCAAATTATATATAACTCCCCTTGACTCCAGGGAACCAGGATTTGACCCTGGGACCTTTTATTGCCTATGGGAAGAAGTAAATAACTCTTCATCAGCCTATGATATGTACTAATAGCCTTGCTAGTCATATGTACATGAGACTTGAATGATTAAGATTTGTTCATTGCTCATATTGGAAAATGCATTAATTTTTTACTTAGTTCTTGTTTCTTGGCTTTTATAAATACTTAGTTGTGAATCCCCAGGCTCCTGGAGGCTTTAGATAATTAAGTTAATTCACACCAGATTTGTTTTGGGAGTGTTTCTGATTCAGCATTTGCTAGCAACAGAAGTTTTCCAAGGGCACTGCTGAATGGAGTTTAGGTCATTAATAGACTGAGGCACTGTATGGTCTGTGGGAAGGCACCATCCATGTAACAGTTGCCAAGTCTGTCCTGTTTTGTATAAACATGATAGTTGTTTTTTTTTTCCAAGAGCAGTTGGAGAAAGATGAATTCAAATGTTTTTGTATTTGTGGCAGATTCTTTCCCTAAGGCAATTAAAATATGGAAACAAAACATTCACTGTTCATACTTTTGTCAGGAGAGAGAAAAGAGCATGAACAGATGACAAATGTGAAAGTAACTAATGTACTGGTGGACGATGGCTTGGAACTATTGTGGATAGCCCGGTATGAGAATCTAGCTATGAAAGATGAGCTGTACCCTTAATATCTGGTCCCACTATTAGCTATTTCTACTTGCTTTCATGTGTAGATAATTTGTAACACCAGGCATGCTATAAATCTCCCTCCTGTGTTTTGTTGCACTGATAACAGAGTACTGCAGTGTCTAACTATGAGTTTAGTTTTCATATATAATTATGGAACAATGAACCCAGACAACGAGCTAAGAGTTTGGCATCTTGTTTGGTGATTATCTGTAATACTTACAAATGAGCTACAAAGAGAAAAGGAGATACAAAAGACACTTCTGTGCTCCCACACTGAAGGCCCAGAAAAATTGTTAACATAATGGTTTTATAACAGCTCAAAGTGGTGTCAATACACACCGCTATGCTTGAAGGGAAACTGTCTCTATTTTAGGTTCCTACAGCATAGCATATTTTGTTTCATTAACAAACAAGCATTGTGTTTCCCCAGGACAGCTTAAAATACCCACCCTCCATCTTCACCCTGTCTTACACAGTTCTAGGAACCAAATACAAGCAAATGTCTATCATCCTGGAAGCCAATAAGAATATATGCTGTTCTAAGTCAGTCCCGTAGTTCAAATATTTTGCTTTTTCAAAGGCCTACTTTGTTTTGAAAGACTAGATGTTAACCTTTCCTTTAGGTATTGAGTCAATGTAGAATAACTTAATAGAATACAGTGTGATGTCTTTAAGTGACTGTAGAGACGTTTGCCTTCTTTGTTTGGAAAACCATGTTAAAACTGCAAAAGTTATTTGATAATCTAACCCAGAGTTTCTGAAAGCTCTGACCACACTTGAATTTAACCCCAGAATTTTCTGCAGCATTTACGTGACTCTGAGCATGTTATTTTTTGTGCTTCAGTGTGTTGTCTGTAAACCCAAGTAAATTCCTTACTAACAGATCTTTTTTAAATACATACTTGGAGATGTTTTCTGACTGCATTTTTTTGTGATATACAATGAAAAATATGCCAACATTCTTTAGAGGAATCAGCAGTATTGTGGACCCCAATGTATGAAGAGATAGAGAAATTTGGAGAGGAGATTAAAAAAAAAAATACATTTGTCACTGAAATTTTAATTGGTTGAAATTTGTTCATTTTAGGCTGCTGAATTTCAGACACAATTTGAAAAAGCACTGTGAACGTGTTGTGTCACTTCAGGGTCCTGCCTATGGGCTCTAAAAACTGGGAAACATGACAAGGACACTCCTGTTGCTCCGACCATCAATAAAAAGAGTATTGAAGACCACAAACAGGACACTGCTCCTTGTTCCCAGACAGATGTGGTCTTCTCACCAAACACCCACTCGGAAAGAGGAAAATAAATTTTGACAAGACCCTTTTTGGGAGATATTCAACAAGCCAATTAGCCTATTTCACCTCTTCTCAAGGAGACTTTGGTCTCTTCCTCCCTGGATTTCCATGATTTATTATTGTGGGATATTTTTCCAGAAAAACCTGGGCTCAGATGGGAATCCCAAGACTTCTAACAACTAACTGTCGGAGCAGTCTCCTTGAGCTAAAAATACTGCAGTCTGAGAAGTTCTGAGGACAGGAGAGGTAAAATTCTCCGTTGAGGGTTTCTGAGTCTGTTCCAATATATCACAAAGAATTTATTTTCAAATGATCAGAGTGGGCTGATTTAAAAAATATATGTTTAACATCAGATTTCATTTTCACAGGAAAAAAGGCATCTGTTTCAAGTTAGGAAGAAAACAAATTTCAAAACTTTTGAACCCTTTGGAAAAGAAGAATTAATGTTCTCTGTTCAGCCTTAATAAAATGTCACCTTTTAAATGACCTAAATTCACAGAAAACTAATGAAAAAACCCTGAGTTTCTAAAAGTTAATTTTGGCTATTCTTCAGTCTTATTTCATAATTTTCTAATGTGTGCCAGTGACAGACAATGCACAGTAGTTTAATTATTATCTTCTGCTGTGTGAGCATGCTGTGAAAAAAGAGATTGTGGGGAACAGGAGAAGGAGGAGATAAAATATCCTGACACGAGTTAGTATTTAACATACATTTTGAAATCAGACTGTTTCTCCAACTCTTTAGATACAGCATGCCAGAGAGACCATCAATTTTATTTCTCAACAGAATGTAGAACTTTATTTTTTGTTTTGCTTGGTTTAGTTTGATTTTTGGTTTGGTTTGGTTTGTTTTTTTTTTTTTTTTTCTCATTTAACAGCATCTTTCCCAAAAAAGAACAGACATCTGAGGATGATTGCAAACATTGACTCCTTCAGCTCTGGGCTCTGTAAGAATCTGACTCTAAATGATTTAGGAAGAAACATTATTTGTCCACTTATGATGAACATATTTTTCAAGTTAGGATACCAGGGTTTTCTGTCTAGCAGACAGATGACAGCCACAGTTTAATCAAACTGACAAAGTAAATAAGAACGTGTTCAATATTTAACGCACAGTATGTAAATAGCCCATCTATGTTCATGTGTCTTTTCAGTTTCTCAAGAAAATTACTGAGTGGATATGTCGTAAGAATACATTAAAACATGAAAACCATTTCATAAACCAAAGGACTGTAGAGTTTACTTTTAATTAAAGAACTGATGGAAATTGTTTTGGAAACATAGTTGTTCATTTCTGTCTCCGTAAAATTTGTGAACAACATTATTCACTAAAGGAGTACCTAAGAGTGTGGCAGAAATTACTGTAGTTGGAAATGGCCAACAATAATTTCCCATGAGTGCTTTGGAGAAGCTGATATAAAGAAAACCTCTCTAATCTGTCTTGTGTGCTTTGTACAGAAGACCAGTAGGGGGAACTTGGATGAAGATATAGAAAATAATCATACAGAGCTGGGAATTTTGTGATCTTTTCTTATAATAATAATAGAAAAGAACATGCATTGAAATAGAAAATTGAGAATTGCAAACTAATGAAACACAAATTCTATTTTGCTTGACATTAATCTTTTTTTTGTGCAACCCTTTGGGCTGAGAGACTTATTTAAATCAAGACCTTACAAGAATTTGGTAGAAGCTGGACATTTAAAAAGCAAAACAAAACAAGGAAAAAAAAACAACCAAGTGGGATAAGAAAGACTGTTTTTCAGATGTAATCTAAGCTGTAAGAAAGACATTATTAATCTATTGAACACTACTTATCTTCTCAATGATTGTTTGAATTCAGCCTCATTCACATCCCTGTTGAGTTGAAAAGGTGCACACATACCTTGTAGTGCATTAAAGTGCAGTGCAGTTTTTGTCTTAAAGTTCTGTGAGTATAAAAGCAGGATCACCTTCCTGCAAAACTCTTGTGCTGACAGCAGTATGCCAGCAAGGAACCAGTTGTTCTGACATAGCTCAAACAAAAGTTATCAAAAAATAGCACTGGTTTTTCTGCCAGTGCAAACAGATTATCTGCCAGGCTTGCTGTAAAGTAGACCAACTGAGAAATCTAAGCTTGCCTTTGGGAAAGAGACCTTTAAAGGTTAACATTTTTAATTCAGACTTCTCTTTCTCTTAGTGAGAAGAAGGCACTCTCAATGCAATAAAATGGTAAAAAGATAAATCTTTTATTTAAATTATATTCCATAATAGTATGAGGGTCAGTTTTTTTGTTGGGTATGGATTTTTTAATTATTATTTATTTATTTATTTATTTATTTAGATTGTTCTCATCCTGCCCTGGCTAATTTACCAAAGCAGTAAGTGGTTTCAGCTGCTATTGAAGGATGTAATAATGAAGAGCATCTAACGTCCCACTGAATCAATATTTCGGCTCTGCCTGAGGCCACTTTCAGTAATCATTGAGTTGGATTGCTCTCATTTTAATATTATTAACAAATTATATTGTTATATGAAAAGTGATATAAAGTTATCAACACTTTTATTTGGAATATGTGTTTTTCCTTATTAATATTTTAAGACAAAATCTTACCCCTGGTAAGACATTGAGCAATTGTCTTTGAATACATGTACAGAAGAATTATGAAATGAGAACACAAAATAAAAGCAGTTTAGCCTGTTTACAAATTATATGTTAAACATTGAAGAATTACTTTTGATTTCCTTCTTCCATGCCACCAAAAAGTAGGAAATATGTCTAGCAGCAGCATCAGCAGCAGAACTCTTTCAGAGAGGTTCAATTCAAAAGTGAGTTTAGACCATTTTTCAAAAATTACACATTATCATAAGTATTATTTAGCCAAGAGAGATGGTATAGCTTTCCCTCTCTGTTGAATGACATATGATTGACAAAAGAGGGGCTTGAGGGAGGTTTTTTTTTGCCATTGCAAAATAAGGTCAACATGAAATAAGGGATCACTACAAACACCTATGGTTAAAATTAAATCCACTGAACTGAGTCTCACAAAAAATGAGGTCTCTACTCATATCTGGAAGAATGTCTCAGGAAAACAAACTAACCCTGGGATTGTGAAGCAGTGCAGGTTATATGGACATGAAGCTAGTATAATGGGAAGATTATTTCAGACTATCCCTCTGTAAAGTCCCTTTTTGCCCAGCTCATCACTACCTGATACTTTAAAGGATTCCCCACTCTGCCATATTGACCCTCAGACTGCTGCTGCACTCTCACGTTTTGCCAGCTGGCACAATTTTTTTAAGCAGTGGACTTTTAAAGCACAGTGATGTCCTTGGAATTTAGGTTATATGCCAAAACAATTGTGGTTCCATTTAATTGCTGCATGAGTTTTCCAATTTTGGGCTTACATCGATTTTCAGCAGCTGAAGATCTGCTCATTTGCTCTATAACTTTCCCCATGCCGTAGGTCAGCTCATTCCCTACAGCATCTTTGCTTGTTTAGCTATTACTTTTCTTATCTTACATTTCCTTTAGCAAATATTTTGGGACTGATTGTTTCAACACAAGGAAAAATACTTCCCTATGCAATGTTTGCTTCCAGTCAGGTCCTTTGTTGTTTTGTCTTTGAGCTCTTACTCTAACTCGTAGAATCCCACAAGAACAAGAAGAGCAGATGGAAGCAAGGAATGAAAAAAGCATGACGTTCTCTCACCTGTATAATGAGTCTTCTGCAAACACTAAATAAAACATTCATGACAAAGAGGTGTTTTGCTTTTGGTTTATTAGGGTCTTTATTTTTCTCTGTTGAAGTCCAATTCCCGAAGTCCCAGAGACCGTGGTGTAAACAGAATGCTATCCCCTAATCAGAGACTTCACATTTTTTGTTTTTATTGATGTGGCAATATAAAAACAGATGTGTTCCTTTCCCTGTACTTCCACCATATACTGAAACCTAACCTGAAATCTTTGTGTTTTCAAGCAAGATGATCAAAGTTCTTTTCTAGTTTTAAAGATAGAATCTATTTCAAATTACATTATACTGAAATGGTTCTATCTTTGATCAAAAAGGTGTTAGCTAAAGCAAATCTGTTGGGGATATTGTAGAATGTACCTAATGAGACTCCATCACCTCATATAATTTACATAAAGAAAATGCTATGGCTTCCATTTTCATAGACAACAATCCTATCTCCTTCTTGTTTCATTTGTTATGATAAAAAGCCCTTTTAGTCATGCACAATTTCCATGGTCAACTTGAGCAATAGGCAAGAATCTTTGAGAAAATCCAATGGTTTTTCTTGGCAAAAAGAATACCTCGTGCCCCTTATTCTTTCATTCCTTTCCCAGATGGCCCTGGAGCCCATGCTGGAGAAGGGCAGAAATAAGCTCAAGGTTTCAAAGGTAGTAGTTTCATTTTTAGGTTTTTTTTTGGGAGGGTTGTTGATGTTGGTTTTTGTCTTTTCTAAAACAACTAGCTTCCTTTCTCATACCTTCCTGCAATAAGCTTGACTTAGGAGTCATGGCTTGCAATAATTTGACTCCTACAGTTACATAGAAGCAGCTCACATTTTGAGAGAGCAAAATTACAAATTGGACCAGGAAAAAGTAAAAGAAAGAGAGAAATATCTTATTTTTCAGGTGTCATTAGCTTTGTCACAACTGCCTAGAATTAATTCCCAAAATCCTTGTGATTGATTCATATATTGGCACATGATTTCCCCCATTCTGCCATTTTCAGCAAACATCCTCCCAGGTAAGAGGAGGAATTCTTATGTCAGTCCATCATGCACTACTTTGTAAAATTATAAAAGTAAATGTGTTCCTTACTCTATGGCAGAATGGAAGTACTGAACAGTCCTTCAGTATCTCTCCATGTGTCCCCTCTCCATTCTTGAACCTGACCAAGATCTCAAAGTTTTCTGTGACCTATAGAAACACTAACAGCCTCCATTCGATCTTTAGTGTTCTTTTAAAGTTTCAGAAGGTGTTAGCAAGTATCTGAGATCATCTGGTAAAAGAATGTTATTTGCTTGCTTCTTGGTTTATTTGTTTAAATAATCTTATTACTGCATTATTAATTTATGTAATCTAACATGACTGAAAAACAAGGTAATTTCTCATCACTTTTTAAAGATATGACCTTGCAATGCTTTGACTTTAAGCACAAGTATCTAGAAACAACTGTGATGGGTATGTTAAAGCCTGTAATACAGCATCATGATATTACTGTGATTGTCTAGTAATTGAGTCTTGATTCAGCAAAGCACTTATGCATGGCCTAGAATTCTCATTTATTTCATATGGCCTGAAGGCCTGCTTTTCATATCAGGATGGTGTAAAATAGCTTTAGCCAAATGAGAATACAAGCCGGTTAAATTAGAATTGATTTTTAAGCAGAAATTGAGGTCTTGAAAACACATTATTTCCAGGTAAAAGCATTTACATTTATTTCAGGTACAGAAAGAATTTTGAAAATGCATGTCATCAGACTCTCATACATGTTAACACTTGTAAGGAAGATGAAACAAAATTAAGAACAACTATACTGTGATCAGCAAAAGAAAAGCTATTAGAATGGATATAGCTCATTTTTAACAGATTTAAATGTTTCTTATAAGGGCAAATCCTATCTTCTTTTTCTGGAAAGAAGGTTAGCATTTGTACTGAGTCATGTATATCGCCTATTTTATGGATTAAAATTTCTCTACCATATCAGTTCAATCATAAATATGTAAGAAAGGACAATTCTTTTATAGATGGAGAATGAGACTCTAAATGGTCCCTGTCTTCATCATAATAGATAGTGCAGTTAAAATCTCCCCCCAAAATCAGCACATTGTGAGGCAGACAATTCGATAAAATGCTACTTACACAGTAATTCAAAAGAGTTTCTTCCGTTCCCTCAGTAGCAGATCAAATGTTAATGAAGCAAGTACAAGTTTGATCAAAGTTCTCCTGAACTTTTAATAACATTTCTTTTCCCCTAAATCAGAATAGGAATACTATAATTTGCATTAGACTAAATTTTTTTTTTTTTTATGCACACTGTCCAGTTTTTGGCAACAGCAGAGATTTGTGCTATACGATACGGAGAATTTATAGTGAGAATTTTAGAATTATTTTAGAATTATCCTGTGAAGGATTACCTTACTTTAACTTCAGCAGCAGTTTATAGAGTATTTTACTCCTGGTTGCATCCTCCTCCCAGAAATGTGCCTTCAGATGTAGGAGAAGCCTACGGAGCTTCGGTACGGTCAGTGGGCAGAGAAGGGTGTCCAAGTCACAAACTGGATGGTGGCTGCCCTGAGCTCCCCAACAGGCAGCTGACACATCGATGGCTCTCAGGGCTCACGGGCTGCTGGGAGATCAGCCAGGAGCTCACAACTCTTTGTGGGGAACTAAAAGACCTATTGCTCATTCATCCTCACGACAGGGAGGGGATATGCTGCCTACACTTACATAGAGGGATTAAATTCTACATGAAGGGATGAAACTCCTGCAAGGAGTAATTGATAAAATTATTTGTCAACAGTGCTGACAATACTTGTGAGGACTGGTTTCAATGGATTTAAGCTGGAGCTATAAAAAAAAATTCCAGCAGCATCCTTCCAATAGAAATAGAGTGAGAAAAATAGAGTAACTGCTTTTAAATAGATTTTTCCTACATTTCTGAATTCAAGAATGTGTTCTTCATGATAGCAGGTGAACTGAGCAGAATGGTGAAAGATGTCCTTCTCTGTCTACATACCAGTTCTGGCTATGTATCAGTTGCTGACTTCATCTCAGCAAATGGAGCTGCGTTACAGGACTGCACTGTAGGGCAGGTGGTTAGGGAAGGCTTCAAATTAAGATGTTGATCTCATAACTGGGCAAACAAAGAAGCAATTCAGAATGTGATAATGGCACACATGAAACACGTGCACTTGTATCAGCTGAGCTGTAATAATTGCTGATGCACTGTGCACTGTATATATGCTACATGTACCTGCGCATGCACTGTCCACAGCACATGCAAGATAATGCACCCTGACTAAATTAAAAGACTAAAACAAGAAAAATGATTCAGCCCTGCCATGGTTTGAGAATGTACAAAGACGCTGTTACTTCAACCCAGGTCACTGCAATATAGGAGAGATATTAAGCTGTTAGAGAGTGTCCAAAGGAGGGCAACAAAGAAGGTGAAGGGCCTCGAGGGGAAACTGTACAAGAAGTGTCTGAGGGCACTTTGTTCAACCTGGAGAAGAGGAGAGACCTCATTGCAGTCCTACAGCTTCCTCATGAGGGGAAGAGGAGGGGCAGACACTGATCTCTACTCTGTGATGACCAGTGATAGAGCCAGAGGAAATGGCCTGAAGTTGTGTCAGGGGAGAGTTAGGTTGGATATTAGAAAGCAGTTCTTCACCCAGAGGGTGGTTAGGAACTGGTAAAGGCTCCCCAGGGAAGTGGTCACAGTACAAAGCCTGACAGAGTTTAAGAAGCATTTGGATGATACTCTTGGGTACATGGTGGGACTCTTAGGGATGGTCCTGTGCAGAGCCAGGAGCTGGACTCAATGATCCTTGTGGGTCTCTTCAAACTCAGGATATTCTGTGATTCTGTGAAATCCTTATTCTGTAGTATTATGAAAACATGCTAGAGACCAGAATTATTATCTAAATTGTCAGAGAAAAAAGTGTGGAACACTGTAAAGTCCTTCTGTCATTCTCTTTCTCCACATATGTATGAGGAACATTTAAATAAGTAAGGAAGCTTTCAAAGTATCTGTAAAATACTAAAAAACTAATGTGAGCATCACAGAGCTAAATTGCTAAACTGATGATAAAATATCTTGAGCTTGTCATGCCTTTATTCATGGATACTAACAAAAAAGAAGTCCTAATAAAGAGGAAAGAAGCAGCACATGATATTCCCATATTTTTCAGAATAAAAAATTGAAACAGCACACCACTGATATGCAACTCCTTGGTGTTGAGAAACTCTTTCTAGAAGTGTTCAGCGGGAGTTCCCACACACTAATAAATAAAACATCCTTATTTTCTACAGCTCAACAAAATAAAAAATGTTACTTTTTCATCAGTCTCTGACACCTCCTTTTAATATCAGCCAGGAAGAGGACAAATGTATATTCTCCCCGTTGCTATTACACTGTGTGTAATTCACGATCTATACCTGTTAACCTGTGACTTCGTGATGCAATGCATTCTTAGGTTGCTCTCTTGGAAAAATCATGATGTTTTGAATTTTCTAAAGATTCTTAAGAATAGCAGGAAATCAATGAGTTTTTGCATTATTCCTCAGAGCTGTGGCAGTGCTTAATATCATTGTTCTCTAGGTAAGACTATTCAATGGAGTGTAGCACAGACAGAAGTCATTGAATTTATGCTACACAAATTCTATCAAATTTGACCTTACATTTTATTTCAGCAGGGTTTCCTATTATTAGAGCAAATGCTAGATATCAGATAATTACTTAGGGTCAGAATTTATGTAATGAAGTTAGCTACTGGGTAAATCTCATCAAAAAAAGTCCCTAATTAGCTGAATATTACCTTATAAAATAAGTAAATTTAAAAAAAAAAAAACACCCTTCAAACAAAAAGAAACCAACAAAAAAACCCCCATCGCCATCAACAAAACCACCCCAAAACCACGCACAAACTCCCCCAACAACCTGAAATCAGAATTAGGCAATGTTGACTCACTGCAGAAATTCTCTTTAAGGACAAAAGATAACAGATTTTGTTGTTGATATTGTGTATCTAACAAATCATGAGGCTTCCTATGGTTTGTCCTTTGCAATGAGCCCAAAATGCATTTTGGAATAAAGCAGTTCCTTATATCTTACCCTAACACCTCTGTAAGTCCATACTAAAGTTATGTTGAACCTGCATCTGCAGCCATTGGAAAGGAATTCATACCAACATTTGAACATAAACTACCAAATAATTTTTCAAGACCTATAAAATTACAATATTTTTGGAGTAAGATTTGAAAAGGGCAACTGACACTTTAAAGAATTACTTGTATATCTCTACCTGAGTTCAGTAAAAATTTGCTGCATGGCATTTTTTTCCAGCAAGAGAATTGCAAGGATTGAAACCCTACAAAAAATGGGAGCAGCTAAAAGATCATTCTTGGTAAAGATAACCAGTTTCAGTCTTCCTTCTGTGGCTGAACACTTCCTTCCTCCTCATGCTCTCATCTCTAGAGTAGAAAGGAACAGGAAAAAGACCTCTGCATCCTTTACAATGTGTTCAGGAAAATGCATATATTTTGATGATGGCCTAGATTTAAAAATGAATTTTGACAGAATGAATGGCTGAAGACAGTAGGAATTCATTTTGATTAAAAAATGCAGGGAGTATGTCTGAGAAGGAACAATTACTTCCTTATAGTGAAACTGTTTTAACTCATCTTGGCCTTAGTAATTTTACTTTTGGCAAGCCCTCAGTATTGCATCACAAATTTCTCCAATTTTAAATTTCACAAACAGTGACACTGATATTTAACCATTTTTAAGAACTATGATGAATATAGGTCATATAGTTTGAAATGCTGAAACAGAAGGCTAAAAATTTAAAGAAAATAGCATTTAAAAAATTTTAAACTAAGTGGGTTGGTTAACTAGTCTCACTGACTTCCCTAAGTAGAAATCTTTCCCAGATAGGGATATATATTTTTCTATAGAAAAAAGACTGTCTCCCTGACCACAGTGAGCAAGTTCATCCCTGGAATAAATTGATTGACTAAGACTGGGCTGTAGCAGGAATGACTTTGGCTCATGCAGTCTGACTTGTTCAACATATGTAAAACACCCGAGCTAAACAGGGCAAACATAAAAGCAGCCTATACCTCAGTATTAAAATTGTCTGCAGAGACAGATTGTGTAATGTAGGGTTTATTAAATCCCTGCAGCTTTCCAGCAAAGCTCACTGTGTGAGATGCACGTAGAATATCCTGCTGTAATTTAAATGAAAATGTTGACTAGCCCTAAAAGCTCTGTTAGGTGGTCTAAACTGAATGGGCAGCCATTTGCCATATCCTCGACACCTGCTATTTAAAACAAGGAATACTGTTACCATGGGTTACCAGAAGGTGTTATGTATGAATGGTGTAATGAGGAAATTATAGGAATTCACATTTCTTAGGGCTGAAAATTACAAAGCACACGAAACAGCTTTTACTAGACAGTTAAAGTGCAAAAGTCCAGCAGCACAAACCATCATTGTTCAGCATAAAAGGACTATGAAAATAAATATAAATAATTGTCAGCTCAAATAAGCACTCTGCTCCTGAGTTATGCTTTGTACGTTTCTTATTACAGTGCAGAAAACCATCCCACACCTGTGAGCTGTAAAGTATCCAGGTTGGGAAAGCTGTGGAAGGCAGACAAGGCTGTCAAGTATGCCTTCCTTTCCGAGAGTAATATGCTTCATGGACCTGATCTACGACTCTGCTGAGTATCCTGATCTCCCACTGAAATGTGGAAGTGCTCATCACCTCACAGGAGCTCACTTACATGTGGTCCTTAAAGGTTTTTGTACTGGACAGCTGTCACCTAATCTACAACAGCTCATTCATATTCAGCAAGGCATTTTTCTGGCATATGCTGATGTCCCCTTGACAGTTTAACATATGCTTCTGTGTTTTGTTGAACATGGTTGGAACTGAGCATTTTCCTTAATGCTTCACTGAATAGGTATCTCCTATTGAAAGCTGGTTGCTTTGCTTGGCTGGAATGTGAAAAGTGAGAGATGAATGCTTTGAAATTTCCAGCATTGAGGCATGGAGTCTAACTCTGAGTTCATCAAAGGGTTTTCCAACCTTTTTTTTGATGAAGTTACTTTTTTAAATTGTACGATTCTAAGTCCAGTGCCTCAAAATATATGTTGTTATTGTCTTTCAGTCTAATTGACTAGATATAAAAAGTCGCTTTTAGCCTTTGCCTTGATTTTATTCATCAGTGGATTTTCCTAGAAATGTGTAAATGATCTGAAAATTAATTTAAAAGCAGTAACAGAGATTGTGTATTTCCTGGAATTTGCATAACAACCCTATTTGCTTCACACTGAGGTAGTTCTGCAGATCTTTTCACAATAATGTACTCACTTAAAAAAACCCATAACTGGGGGACAGGAGGGCATGGAGGGATTTTACTTGGAACTTAGATAATGTTAAATTAATGTATTTAATAATATCACATCATATCATAAGTCAGTGCAATAACTGGGACAATAACAGCTTACCTTATAGCCCTCTCTTAATTTTGTAACTTGGAATGTCTAGGGAATGACCTTTCCAACAGGCTTGTCACAGGCTAATGGCATCTTGGACTGCATTAGAAGGAGCACTGCCATTATGTCAGAGGTGATCCTTTCCCCATCCTCAGCACTGCTGAGGCCACACCTGGGGTGCTCTGTTCAGTTCTGAGCTCCCCAGCACAAGAGAGAAACAGAGATGTTACTGGAGAGAGTCCAACAAAGGGACTGCCATTAAGGTGATCAGTGTACTGGAGCATGTCTCCTGCGAGGAAAGACTAAGAGAGCTGGGACTGTTTAGCCTGGAGAGGAGAAGGATCAGGGGGAAACTTATTAATGCATGTAAATACCTGAAGGGAGAATGCAATGAGGATGGAGCCAGGCTCTGTTCAGTGGTGCCCAGTGACAGAATCAGAGGATATAGTCACAGACTGAAACACAGGAAGTTTTCTCTGAACATCAGGAAACACTTTTTCACTGTGATGGTGACCAAGCACTGCCACAGGTTGACCAAGGAGGTTGTAAAGTCTCCATCTTCAGAGGTATTCAAAAGTTGTCTGAACATGATTCTGAGCAACTGACTCTAGAGGTCCCTGCTTGAGCAGGGGGGTTAGACTAGATGATTTCCATGGGTCCCTTTCAACCTCAACCTTTCTGATTCTTTGATAACAAGCATTCTTTGAACATAACAATGTAGCAAGTAGTAAATTTTCAAGGGTGCTGTGTATCAGAGGAGTGTTCACTAGGCCTTGTCATGCCAGAACTGCGTCATGCCAGAACTGCAGCATGCCAGATCTGACAGATTTTTTAATGGCTAGACTTTTAGAAAAGCATTTGTCCTGTAGCAGTACTCTGGGTGAAAGCCCCAGCCTTTTCCTTTCTTCAACATATTACTTGTTACTTTATTAAAAGAGGAAACTAATTTTCAAATTGTCAAACTAATAGATCTTAATAGCCTCAGAAAGATCCCATGTATATAAAGATGTATGAAAATGTATAAATAGAAAAGAGCTGCTAGGTTTAGGGGAAAAACTTCTCACATGATGAAATTTCTCATATACCCTACTTAGGGAGATGCACCGCACTTAGTTCACTAAGCTAGCTTTGAAATACTTTATAATATCCTTTCTGAAATTATATAGAAGGGATAAAAAGCAATGAAAAAAAAGGGACATATGTCTTTTAATCAAAAAAAGATTTTCACAGCCAAAGGGCACTAAAATACTTAGACTGCATAAGTAATTGCAACCATTGCTTAGTGAAAGGAAACTTCAGGGTTCATCATGACAGTTTTGATGCTGCTGTAACAATATACTGAAGCTGATTAAATGTTCAACATATGCTATAGATGCTTAGTCTTTTTAAAAGTCAGTTCATTATTAATAAGATTCATTAATGAGTATGCATTTCAAATTTTCCCCAAAAATTCAAAGTATATTCAAATATTGTCATTATTATTTTTTCCTTCTACTTTAGCTAGGTAGACTTTGAATTCAGATTTCCACTTCTGTGAATCCAAAATAGTTTTAAGGTCTTAGAAAGCACTGCAACCAAGCAGAAGCTGCAGCACTAAATCTAAAATTTTGTCACTACAGTTTTTCAAAAAAACAAATGTCTTTTGTGACATGTTTAATATGATGATGAACAAGCTAGTAGTTAAGGATAATAAAACTTTTTTTCTTAGTGATGAAAATTCCTCTGTTGATCTTAAATACAGAAATCAAATGCTTTCATTAAGTCTGAGTGAGTCAAATTGGAATTGGGCTTTTCAGACTTACTGATTTAGGAGGTTTGTGTTGATAGGCCCCCTTGTGATTTAATTTTAAATATTATGTAACAGTTTTGGACAGCAATCTGCAAATTAGAATCAAAAATAAGAGCAGTGCATTTCAACTGTTTGCCTAATACAGCATTATTTCTGATCTTTGATTTGATTAGTGAAACTTCTTGATGAGCAAGTGATTAAAAGAAACACACTTACAGCTAATGAATATCTGTGAGTATGAGATTGCAGAAATGCTACCAGCCAGCAGCCTCGAGCGTTGCACTGCTCACAGGAAGGGCCTGCACCTGTGGGCCCCATGGCATATTGAGTGAGTATTTTATTCACTATTTTATGCTTCCAACACTGGCTACCATCTCCTTTCAGGTAGTTGTAGAGAGTAATAAGGTCCCCCCCAAATGTCATTTCTTCCAGATTAAGCAATCCCAGTTCATTCAGCTGCTCCTCATGAGACCTGTGCTTCAGACCCTTCCCCAGCTTTGTTGCCCTTCTCTGGACACCCTCCAGCACCTCAACGTCTGTTTTGTACTGCAAGGGCCCAAAACTCAACACAGTACTCAGGGTGCAGCCCCACCAGTGCCCAGTGCAGGGGGACAATCACTGCCCTGGTCCCGCTCCCATGCTGTTTCTAATAGAAGCCAGGATGCCATTGGATTTCTGGGCCACCTGGACACACACCGGCTCATGTTCAGCTGCTGTTGACCAGCTCCTTCAAGTCCTTTTCTCCTAGACAGCTTTCCAGCCACTCTACCCCCAGCCTGTAGCACTCCATGGGGCTGTTGTGATCCGAGTGCAGGACCCAGCTCTTTGCTTTGTTTATCTTCATACCATTGACCTTGGTCTATTGGTATTTCAACCAATCTGCAAAGCCTTTCTACCCCTAGTAGGTCCATGCTCCCACCCAAACTGGTGTAATTCATAAACTGACTGAGGGTGTACTTGATCCCCTTATCCAGATCATTGATAAAGGTATTAGATAGGCCTGACCCCAATACCGAGCCCTGTGGACCACACCTGTGACCAGCCACCAAGTGCATTTAACTCCTTTCTCCACCACACTCTGGGCTTTACCATTCAGACAGTTTTCTATGCAGGAACGAGTGCATCCAGCTAAGCCATGAGCAGCCTATTTCTGTGGGAGAATGCCGTGGGAAATATCATCAAAGGCTTTACTAAAGTCTAGGTAGACTACATCCACAGTCTTTTTGTCATCCACTAAGCATGTCACACTGCCATGGAAGGAAATGAGATTGGTCAAGCAGGACCTGCCTTTCCTAAACCCATGATGACTGGCCCTGATTCTGTGGTTGTCCTGTATGTGGCACATGATGGAACTCAAGTTGATCAGCTCCATGATCTTCCCTTACACCGAGGTTGGACTGAGAGGGCTGTAGTTCCCTGGATCCTCCTTCTCGCCCTACTTTCAGGTGAGGATCACATTTGCCAAATTCTAGTCCCCTGAGACCTCCCCAGTTAGCCAGGACTGCTGATAAGGGATAGAAATTGGCCCAGTGAGCGCTTCTAACAGCCCCTGCAGTATCATAGATGAAGCAGAATTTCTAAGTTCAGCGCTCTCTAACAAACCTCAAACTCCAGCCTTCCACAGAAAGTAACTTGAAGAGTTTTATTTATTACAAAACCAACTACGGTGTTCTCAGCTACTTTGCAGCAACTTTCCATAGATAAGCACACAGTCAGTAAAGTTTATTTGACAGGCTACTGTAAAATAAGCTATCATAAAAATTTCATTAAATTTAAGCCTCGTAATAACTTGGTGCCCACTGAAACAACAACTTCATAGTACAGAATAGGAACTGTCAAAATAGCATGGGAAAATACATTTAAAGAAGTAGCAGGAAGATATCTAGATAACAAAGCAAAAACTGAAATTAATTTTTGAAAGTGTTCACTCGTAGATAGTTTCCACGTCGCTATATACCTATTATTGAACTAATAAAAATAGCACTGTTTTGAGAAAGCATGTTTTTTATCTCAGTGTAAAAATTTAATTCTGGAAAGTAACTTTGCACTTAGACTCAGCAAAATCATCATCTTATTTCTCTCACAATATATTCACTAATACATGAAAAGTGTGCACATGCGCACTGAGTCATTCAAATAAGTTCGGTTTTCCTTTGCTTCTCTTGGCTTCCCTCGGTGGAAGGGGAAATTTCCCCATTAAGAAAAAAAAAACAAAACCACAAAATCCCACAAACTCTTCCACTTATATAAGACTTTGTAACCACAGAGTCCTGAACACTGTGCCTAATCTGAAAATTTGTGATTAGTAGTTGTCCAAATGATTTTGAGAGGTGGCTTCCCAGCCAAAACTCCAGTCCATAATTGCCAAAATCCAAATGCATACTTGAAAGACCCTCCCAACCTTTTTCCTTAGATATTGATGGTAAGGAAAACACTTGTACAATTTCAGAAATAGACTTCAGTGATGCACCATCTATCATGCACTTAAGAAGGTGTGATAGGAGTGAAGACAACCAGAATTGTGAGACTGAGATGAATTAATAAGAATCATTTGCTATATTATGAAGATTTTATTTTCTTGCTGAGTTGATCAGTAAGAACACAGGCATTGAGGAAATGAGAGTGCTCTGGACCTACTTGGCTGTAATCATCAGGGAAGAATAGAAGTGACTGAACTGAGGTAGTCAGGAAAACAGCAGTTTTCAACTGGTGACAAGACAGAGTACAATTGGGATGCTGGCAGTTAGCTAAATAGGAGAAGGGAAAAAAAATGGAAAAAGGAAAAAGAAGAAGAGGACTTTGCATGGGTATAGTCCAAACAATGAAATCAAGAAGTTGACAAATTTCTCAGAAGGGGAATATGTATTATACTGCTGCTCAGGGCCCTGTTTCAACCTTCTGAAGAAACTTCTATGAATTTTGTGTTTCTTTGTATTTACTTTTCAATGTCATAGTTCCACCTTGTAAAGTGAGCCTTTAGTTTTGAGTGGCTTGAGTTGTTCAGTTGACTCAGTTGATCCTGTAAGAACAAGAAAGAAACAAAGATTGAATTACTGGGAAATTTTCTACTAAATACATGAGTTTGTGTGAGGAGTGATTAATTACTGTGCAGATGTATTTTGCTGATTAATTCTTTTGGAAAAAAGTTAGATAGCCACAATGTACCATGCTTTACAATGGTTTAAAAAAACCAGTCTCTGGGACCTGACTTGCTAGTGTAGTAATGTGGCTAATTGCTAGTTTTTGTGCAGGTGGGAGCCTCTTACTTTAACAACTTTCTTATTTCCCTTTTTCTCTTGCAAGCCTATATTCCCTTATATTACTCTCAAAGAAGTTGACTCCAATTTACTAAAGGCTTTGGCATCACACCCTGAAAGCTATGAACAAATCAATGTGCAGAATATTAACCTGTCACAGTGCGGAAATGTGTTTTCTTGCACTGTCTTCTAAAGAGAGTTTTTATCAGGAGTCTCTCTCCATCTGTGAACTATAAGTCAAATTCAACTGAAAAATGGCACACTCGGAGGTGTGAAAATTTCCTGTGAAATGTAGAGAAAAGGGCCAACTGGTAGCCATTAGGATGTCAGAACCCAGAGAGAACTATTGTCCCTTTATGAGAGAGCAAGGCAACTCTGCTGAGATAAATCTGTACTCAGAACATTGGCAAATCTGGTGGGTGGCAGAAAGTGTTCATGGGAAAAAGAAGGTATTTTGTGCTCTAGTAGCTTTGATAGAAGCAGCTGTGCTCTGATAAAGCATATCTTCCTGCAGAGTAGATAAAACCCTTGATAAGAAATGTTGAGAATGATGTATGACAGATCGCAAGGCTATAGGTGATTTGGTACAGCTTCCATCAAAGAAATTTAGTCTGTTTGCCTCAACCATCTGGCTTTTTTCTCCCTCCAGCATGAGAAATCATTATGCTTCTTGTGATAAACAAGGAAACAAAGGAGTCAGGTGAGGCAGGGTGAGGGTAGGAGTAATACTTCTTCAATACGTCTTCCACTTGCCACTTCAAAAATCCACAGAACAAAAAAACCAAACAACCAGTGATACTAATGTTGGTAATGGTATCTCTAAAACTCAAAGGAACATTATGTTACAGGCACTCTTTATCCCACTTCTCCCACATATATGTGCTTTGGTACTTAATAGATCCAAGAAATTTCTTCCATCTCCAGGTGCACTGAGGTGGTGAGTAAGAAGCAGCGTGGGTGCTTGTTGGCCAATTCTTTTGCTCTACATTGCCTAGATCTCAAATGGCAGATTTTGTGTTAACTTTGGTTTGTGCCACTGAACACGGCTGAAAATCCTTATTTCCCTTGAAGGACAATGCAGCAATAACAAACTCGTATTTTCCCATTCCTCTAATACGACACTGGTAAATGTACCTCCTGTCTACCTTGTTACAGAAATCATATAATTCTGGGACAGAAATGATTAATTTGCTTCTTGGGCTGTATGCACTTATATCATGAAAAAGATGCACTATTGTTAGAAAAATATTGTGGTCACTGTAGATGAGAGGTGTCCCATGGCTTAGTGTTCCATTGCATTTAAGGGCATTTTTGGCAGAATGTCAGACCTCAAAGCATCTTGTTAAAATCTTTCCAGCTATGCTCTTGTGGAAAATCTACATTTTCCTTGTGAAGATCAGAACTAAATGAGAGGCCTATGGACTAATTTTGGAAAAAAGCTTTGAACCAAAATGGTAAATGAAGATATGATCTACATTTTCCATGGGGATGTTTATGATGAAATTACCAAATGTACTAGCATATCCACCACTGAGCACCTTTAGGGGATACACTGACAAGGTGGGTAAACTGCATGAGACTACTAGTTTCATGATCTGTGGAAATGCTCCTTCAACCTATCATCTCATTTTAATGTGGATTTAGCAATAGAAGCATATCCAAATGACCCTTATTTGCCTTAAAAATGTATGAGCTGGATGGTATTTGTGAAGCTATATTAAACACATAAAGCTGTGCTTGGTAAGGTGCTATAAAACAACCCATTTATTTTATTGGTCCCTCTTTCAATAATACTTATGTATACACCTAGGAATAAAGTAAATCCACAAGTACAAAAGATAGTAAAATTTCTGTTTCAGTAATGTAATTTATTATTTTGCTTAAAATTTAAGCAAAAACTCTTATATTTATCAGCAATAAAGTATCAGTATAATAAGTGAAAAAATACAATGGGGTACTACTACACCTTGCCAATACCTAAAAATCTCTCCTACTTAAGAGTTGTGAAAATAATCGCTTTCAGCTGAAAATGTAGCTAAAACACAGTGATGCTGATAAGCATCTTTCCACTTCATTGGAATTAATTGTACCTATCTTTTTGCCTTTGAGCACATACTAAAGCGTTATGTAAGGGTTTTACTCTCAGCCTTGTCCAATCACTTCAGTGAACACAGAGTGGCTATGTCATTCTTCCTTCTACTTCAGACTCTGATATATGCTTTACACTGGGGAAAACAAAGTCATGCAACGAGCTTCAGAGAAGTTATAATAATTTTTTTTAATATAATTTTCAGGAAATAACTGATTAAGAAGGCAAAAGATCTTGTAGCTGGAAGTGGTGCCAACAACTTTTCCTATAACATTATGTCCAGTATAGAGCTTCTAACCTGGTTGGTTGAATTCTAATATAATAAGGGAATATGTTAGAAATGGCACATAAAAAATCTGTGGACTGTGTAACTATTCTGTCAAAGTGACAGAATATCTTTTGAATTCTAAAGTGACAGAGTTTGATACAATGAAGATTTATATTCATAAAAGATTCTTAGGTAAAATAGACAACCGGAATGGATCAGTATATTTTGTCAGAGCAAGGCAGAACAAGCAGATGTTGTTTTGACTTTTCCAGTGATTCTTAAAATTAACAAGTTATTTACTTAACTTTTGCTGTCATTTCAGATAATGCCTGAAAGAGTCATGTACAGTGCAATATTACTGTCACAGACTGGCTGTGACATCTACTTGTCCTACAGCAAGTGAAAATCTGTTTGAAAATATGTGGAAAAAAGGAAACAGCAAAACAGCAGGACTGCATTTCTGTTAAAGTACTGTAACATACAGTTAATATAAAACATTTCGCATTCACTGTAGACATAGAGCAAGCATTATTTAAAGGTAAAAATAAGGACGTACCGGTCCTTAAATATAAATGCTTTTTCTACATCTTGTAACTGGAAAATGTTATACCTTGTAGCTGAAATATAATATATAAATACGTGAGAAGACCACCCTCTACATTTCCAGGTATTTGAAGTCAGAAATAGAAATATAGAAAATACAGAATATGAAGACAGATATAGAAAACATTGAAAAATGTGTTTTATCCAACCTTAAAGATCAATTGATGACTTATAAAAAATGTATTGTAATGCACTGAGTAGTGTGTGCACATACACTAGTAATGTGTGCACCAGATAGCCAGAAGTAGTGAAAAAGGCATGTGAAAAAAATCGTCTTTATCAGATGCAAATTAAAATCACATCAAAATTCAGCTCATCCTTTTATATACACTTGCTACATTTCAAATATTTTTAGCACAGTTCCAGCATTATCTTGAAAACAATCAAGAAGCCAGATTCCTTTCTCAGGTATGTCTTAATTAATAACGGGTGGACAATTTTTAATATTTCTTTGGAAAGCAGCAGAACTATAAGCAGAGAGAAATGCCTGTTGTATTCTGGACAATATGAAGGCTTAACCCTACCAAAGTATGTTATTTTACTTAAAGTTATGTCTTGTAAAACTGTGGTGTGTAGTTTCTTGTCATAGAACAGCAGTTCATATGAATGACAACACTATGGTGTAGATGCTTGCACAGCATCTACAATATGCTAGATGCTTGCACAGCATCTACAATATTGTTTTCTGCATTTTCATATAAAAATGTCAATATCAATATTAGATGTTTTAGAATTATTACAACCGGTTCCCTTTCAATGTTTTTATGAAGTTGAAAAATTTTCTGATGATTTGGGCACAAAGCATTTACAGTGAATGGGGTGAGATCAGGCTGGTGACCAGTCACTAGTGGGATTCCTCAGGGAACCGGTGCTCTTCCTTAGGCCGAGTGTTCTTCAACATCTTCATAAATGACTTGGATGCGGGAGTCAAAGTAAGTTTGCTGACAACACTGAATTGGGAGAAGCTCTTGATTCCCTCAAAGGCAGAGAAGCCCTGCAGAGAGACCTCAGTAAATTAGAGGGCTGGGTAACTATCAGCTGTATGAAGTTTAACAAGGGCACATGACATATTCTGTGCCTGGGATGGGGGGCCCTGGATGTTCCTCCACACTGGGGAATGAGACACTGGAGAGCAATGTCATGGAAAGGGACCTGGGGGTCCTGGTCGATGGCAAGTTGAATATGAGTCAGCAGTGCCCTGGCAGCCCAGAGGGACAATCATGTCCTGGGAGGCATCAGGCAAAGCATCACCAGCTGGGCAAGAGAGCGGATTATCCCGCTCTGCTCCACACTGGGGCTGCCTCACCTGGAATATTGTGGCAGTTTTGGGCACTGCAATAAAGGAAACATATTAAGTTGTTAGAAAACGTTCAAAGGAGGGCAACAAAGATGGTGAAGGGCCTCGAGGGGAAGCTTTGCGAGAAGAGACTGAGGTGACTTGATCTGTTCAGCTGGAGGAGTCTGAGGGGAGACCTCACTGCAGTTACAACTTCCTTGTGAGGGAAAGAGGAGGGGAGGCACTTGTCCCTGCTCTGTGGTGACCAGTGACAGGACCTGAGGGAATGGCCTGAAGTTGTGTCAGATGGTTTAGGTTGGATATTAGGAAAAGGTTCTTCACCCAGCTGGGCACTGGAACAGGCTCCCCTGGGGAACTGGTCAGGCCACCAAGCCTGACAGAGTTCAAGAAGCATTTGGACAATAGTCTCAGGCACCTGGTGTGATTTTTGGGGTTGTCCTGTGCAGGGCCAGGGGTTGGACTCAATGGTCCTTGTGGGTCCCTTTCAGGATATTCCATGATTCTCTCATTTGTTTGCTGATTCATTAATGCCCTTTTCTGTAAAGTTCTTCCACACGTGGCATTTCTTAGATTCAGGTAATGTATTTGCACAGGCAAATCTCATATATAAGTTTCAGCCTGCAAATTGCAATTTGAGCTTTGTGATTTTTTTATTAAAATTCAGGCAGAGTTATATGCTTTAAACAGGCTTTGATTAATGGTTACTATGCCTAATTTCTTCTCAGTGGATTCAGAGGATCAACATGCCAGCATACACGTGAAAAAAAAGACAGTTCCTTAAAATAAAGGAGTTGTGTCAGCCTAATTATACCAATACTATTCTACTCAGAAGTTTACAACTTACAACAGCTAAAGAATTTCAGTAGATACTAAAATCAGATTCTTAATTTTAGTGTTAATCATGAGGATTTAACATTTTACAGCTTTGGACCTGAAATAAGACATCTTAATTATTTTAGCAGTTTCACACATAAAGTGATTTACATGTCACCTCCTACCCATCAACCTGGGGCTTCCTTCCACTTAATTAAATTTCCAGAAACACAACACACTGTATGTGCTGTACTCTATTATCTTCGTAAACAGAGTTCTTCTCTATATATCATATCCCACTTTGTATATGTTGTAAATGAAGGGATTTGTGTTTTAGAGAATATCATCATCTTGTCTTTATTTTGTTTGGGGGTTTGTTGTCTGTTTTATTAGGGTTTTTTACAGTATTTCTAACTATACAAGCAGTTTCTATGTTAAATTTAAAAAAACAACTGCAACATTTTTGGAGGCAGGGGATTAAAAGAAAACCAAATGTTCTGAGAAGAGCTCCTCAGGGAGTAAGAAGGTAAGAGATCTTAGGCTGGAAAGCCCAGACCTCAGTAGACTAGGAAAACTGAAATAAATTTCCCACAAAATGGTATAACAACATTTCTGAATACAAAACCACGTTCTACCTCCAGTGGAAAGTAAAATATTTTCTACAGAAAGCAAAGACTGTTTTTTCTCATAAAAATATTAAAATACACACATATACGGACTCTCAAAGATCAGCACTGAAAAACACTTCTGTACAGAATTTGAAAGTGCCATAGTAAAGTGGGGAATTCTGCAACAGCTAGTGAAGGATTATGGAATTGATAGGTCTTCAGTAGCTTCCTGTATTTTCACTTTTAGGAAATTTCAACGGGCAGTAAGATGTTGAAAACATCTTGAAAGGCAATTTGGCAGAGAGACCCACAGGGCTGACTTATGCAGTTCAGTCCAGACAGGTTATATGGTTATACTGGAATTTTCAAAATGTCTGGTTGTGAGGCGAACTCAAACAATAATGACAGGTTTTAACCCTTGGCTTTTTGGAAAACAGAAGGTTAGTGACTGTAGGATGCTATTTGAAGGTGAAGTCTGTAGACTCACAAATACCAGCAGATACAGAAATACAGAAAACAGCAGTTAGCACTTTTACATTAGTGTCATAATATCAAGGGTATTAGCCAGCTGTAGAAATTTCTCTTATACAATAAGTATAACATCTGAAATTTTGTAAGTAATAAGAATCATCCCAAGAAATGTTTTGATTTCACCTGTATGATTTGAATTCAGCTTGGTTTAACCAGACTCTGAAGGAAGATATTGTGCACAATCTGTCATTTTCATGAAACAAAACTCAACTCCTACCTGCAAAGTGATCTAGTTGTGCATTCTGCCTAAAGGTCTAAATATTAATGGTTAAACCCACCAAAATTATAAATGAGCTTCTGATCCCACTGATGTAATTCACCTTCTCTTAGTAAGAAATTACATACATTATAAATAATTACTGATGCAAAGACTAATCACTGACTATATCTATACAACTCAGAAAGCATGACCTGCTGGTGTCTCTTCTCTGAAATCACCTGAGAGTGCAAAAATATAGTTCAAGACATGGCAATTACATGACAAGTCAGTCAGCATTCTCACCTAAAAGAGTTGAAAAATTAGCTTGTTTTTAGTTCAAACCCTACCTGAGACTTTTCCTGCGATATTTTATACTGAGATTTAAAACACTTTTCATAATATGAATAAGACTTTCTTCTTGTACAAAAATTGCTGACATGGAGAGTTGTAAAAAGAAATTGTATAATGTAAGCTGCAAATGATGATCAGGAAATTCCTACTGACAAAGCTTGGGGAGTTTTAAGCTTGGTAGGTACTTGACAGTTGCTACCTCACAAGTTTGAAGCAGGTGCCCAATAAGGGATTCTGATGATTACCATACTCTTACTGCTTGCATCTGATTTCTTGGATTTTTAAATGTAAAATAAAATATAAATGGAGTGTAATTCTATGCCTCTCTCCAATTCAGGGAAACAAGGAGACATCAGAGGTAGGACTGGAACTTCAACAACTGGGCCACCAGCTCTATCCTCTTTGTCTGAAGACAGAATCCTCACATCAGCTCTGTTTTCAAAGATACTGTCTTCAGCACTCTTTCCTTGCTGTGGCTTTAAAGTATGAAATATTTATCTGGATTTTTCTATTGCACATGAAAAAATAAAGAATTAATATTATATTGAACTGAATTTTTGAGCACCAAATTTGTTATAATCCAGCAATTTGCATTTTGGTTAAAGCCTGATAGCTGTAGACAAACAAAACTGTCTCAAAGTACATGCTGCATCTTTTGATAACCACCAGCAGTTTGAGAAATATACTACTTACTCATTTTCACATATTTTGTTGGTGTATTTGATGGGGGAAGGACCCTCAATGAAGAAGTTCCTGAAGGACCATCTCCCATGGGTGGGACCACACACTGAAGCAGGGGAACAGCTTGAGGAGGAAGAAACAGTGAGACAACATGCATTGAACAGATTGCAACCCTTGTTTTCCATGTCCCTGTGCTACTTTAGGGAGAGGAAGAGGAGACAGAAGAATTGTGAGTGAAGCTGAGCCTGAGAAGAAGAGAGGTGGGCTGGTGTTTTTGAGATCGAGTTAATTTTCTTCATAAAAGCTCATATGGTGCTGTTTTGCACTTGTGACCAAAACAGGTTGATAACAGACTGATGTTTTATCTACTGCTGTTCTTACACAGCATCAAGGTCTTTTCTGCTTCTCACACCACCCCACCAATGAGGAAGCTGAGGGTGCACAAGAGATTGGGAGGAGACACAGGGGGGACAGCTGACCCCAAGTGACCTAAGGGGCGTCCCAAACCATATGGTGTGATACTCAGTGTATAAAGTTGGGGGAGGAAGGAAAGCTCAGTGTGATGCCATTTGCCTTCCCGCTTCAGTGTTACACACTATGGAGCCCTGTTTTTCTGAGGATGGCTGACTGACCGTAGAAGCAGTGAATTAATTCCTTTTTTGCCTTGCTTATGTGCATGGCTTTTGCTTTACCTATTAAACTGCCTTTATCTGAGCCCTCACCCTGAATTTTCTCACTTTTAGTCTTCCAATTCTTTTCCTCATCCCATTCAGGGAAGTGGGGCTAGTGAGTGAGTGGCTGCTGGCTGGGGGTAAATCACAAATGGAGGGAAGATGGAAGGTGTTTTTAGATTTGTTCTTATTTTTCATTAGCTTAATCAGTTAAAGTGACAATAAATTAAACTAATTTCCCAAACTAGAGCCTGTTTTAGCTATGATAGTAATTGGTAAATGACCTCCCAATCTTTATCTCAACCCATAAGGAGCTTTTTGTCATACTTTTCTCCTCTTGTCCTGTTAAGAAGGCTAAGTAATTCCAGTGTGTTTTCCCTATTGTACAAGTTTAACTCAAAGACAACTGGGTTAACTAGGTTTTTTTAAAATTTTAAAATTCGGGTTATCATTTATACGTTATCTGTACTCCACAGCCCAATATTTCCATTAAATTATTCTTCCTTGAACTTTATAAAATAGTGATTCACTCATCTAGGTTAATATAACTAGAATGACAGAAAATTAAAACTGCAAAGTAAAAAGGTGATAGAAATTGCCTAGGTAGGTTTATCTCAGGAGAGTAAAAACTTAAATGAAAGGTCCATGTTGAGGTGACATCAAAGAAAATGTCTCCTCTTTTGACAGGTGAAACTGTTATCAACCCCCTTTATTGATAATATCAGGATTGCTTTAGTTCCAGACTTTAATGTTATCAGATAATTTCACTGCCTTCCTTCCATTCCCTGGGCTGTATTCAGGTTGACTTTTTGTACCTTTCATCTCTCCAAGTACCATTTTATCATAAATTCCTTTGCTATCTAAATGTGAGAGAAAGAAATTTTGAAGTACTGTTTGGTGCTGGAATAATGAAAAAAAACCCAGATAGGCCTGATGATTTGATACATGGACAATTCAGTCTGTTACTCAACAAATAAGAAAAAAAGTAACATAAAACTAGCCAAAATCTAACATGTTTGTTTTTTAAAGCAAGATCTTACTGAAGAATCAATTTATACAGCTGATTTTCTGAAATCCTACTAAGATGATTAATCTGTGAAATATATTTTGGCAAAGTTGTGGTGTTTCTTTTCCTTACTTCAGACTTCTCTGAAGTAGAAGCTGGACTGTTCAGTAGAAAATGCAAACTTTGCATAAAAATAGTGATCTCAGGTATCTGACCAAATAGAAGATAATACTCCCTTTTTAATACTTACAATGAAGTTTTACAGCTATATGAATGTATACATTTTTTATGCAACATTTTAAGTAATGTGATGGTATATTTTTTTAAGAAGTAAGATATTACAGTACAGAAAAAACAGAAATTACTTGGTTCTTTAAAGGATTTTTAAAATTCTGTAAATGAAGATTTCTTGAGACAATGTTAGGATTTTTCAGTAGACAGTGAGTGTTGGGTTTGCTTATGAATATGACATTATTAGAGGGAAAAAAGTACTAAAAATTGTATTATTATGAAAGACTTGAATGTCTTACAGATGAAATATGCAATATAGCTACTGCTACTGATGTAAAACTTGCAATTTCTCTTCCAATCAAACAAAAAATGGGTTCAAACTCTGTTCTCATGAGTATTGGAGAGATAAGAGAAAAGCCTCAATAAAAAATAATCCTGGAGTAGAAAATAAAAGAGATTTCACTAAAATAAAAATAAAAAACTAAACAAAAGCTAAACAAAATTAGTAACTATTGGTTTGAAAAGGCAGAATATGAGAAGCTCAGGGAAAGTATTAGGGAAAACAACAGGTCAGACTACTTTCTCAAATTAAATTTTGAAGAAATTTTAAATGAAACTAATTAGACTTGTCCTTGTACAGAAGGAGAAAACACTTATAAGGAATATCTTTCAGGTCAGATTAATTTGATAGTCATCTCTACATGGTAGTAGAGAATCTCTTGCTAGTAGGAGTAAGTGGAGAATCTGCAAAGTAGATAAGACAAAAAACAGAACAGTAGGTATGACAAAGAACAAATTACAATACTCTGGATATATAAAAGTTTAGAGAAATGACATGAGTAATGCCAAATTATAAAGAAAAGACATTAAAATTAGAACAGTATATTAATAGAGATAGATCAATACAGAGATGAAATAGAATTTGAAGATACTCTAAGGAGGGCCCCCAAATAAATCTTTCATTTTGTTTTAAGTAAATAATGAAAACAGGGACAAGGCAAACCATTGGGAATGAGCACATAGAAAAGAATATGACCATGTTTGAATTGGAGGTCAAATTTATGGAATTTTATACACTTTAATCAGGGAGCCTGAACACTCTGTGGTCTAGATTTTGGTACTACAACTTCAGTACAAAAAAAAAAAAAAAGATGCATATGAAAAGTCTCTGAATTACTAGATCTGTTTGACTTCAAATTCAGCTAGAAATAAATATCAGGACCTGCTGGGGAGTTATTTACTTCATGAACACCTTGTTTATTCTTCTCCAAGTGAATACCTTGTATTTCTTTTACATGAACTCAGCTTGATTTCCTTTATACTAACAGAGAGAAAGGAGAGAGGGAAGGGAAGGGAAGGGAAGGGAAGGGAAGGGAAGAGGGAAGAGGGAAAAGGGAAGAGGGAAGAGGGAAAAGGGAAAAGAAACAAAATATCTAGGCAAGGTTTCTTTGCATTCCATTGGGGTAGGTAAGAATTTGCTTTTTTCCTCCCTTTGGAACCCCTGAATTTCTGTGTTACAATCCAGGCCAGCTGCTCAGAGCAGCTGAGATGAGCCTATTGCTACTGTTAATTTAAGAGATCAGACTCAAAACTTACACCACTGTGCAGTACACTGTCGGCTTTCACAGCTTTTATGACAACCCATTTAGAGCAAATGCCTGTGGGACCGAAACAGGAGTGATTGCCTCTCAGTGCACTGCTCTGTACTTCAAGCTGTACGTGCACTGCTCTTTATCCTTTTCTCTACTCTTTTCTTCTTTTCTTTAAACTCTAGTGTGCCTCTCATTAGGATTTCTGTTTAATGCCCTAGGAAAGGTTTATGCATTTATAAGAAGCAGATAATAGATGCATGCACTTCAGTGTTTGCCATCTTGGCTTTCCTTTAATGTAATTCATTATTTCACAAATATACGGTACATAGTGCTGCCAAGTTAATTTGTAAAATAATAATGAGGTATTAATTAACATCCAAGAACACATGTTTCTTCCAACAATTTGTGGTAATAAAGTAATTAATGAAATTCAAAATTTCATTCCAGACAGGAAGTCTGACTACTATTTGGAACATTGCAACCATTTTCTGTGTGAATACAATCAACAAATTCCAATGTTAATATGCTAGAATGGGTGGAAAAACAATATATACATAAAGACAGCCCTGTAGAAATGTTTTTTGGTTCTGTTCTTCTCAGAACAGTTATATTAGTGTGTTGGTTTATATCAAAACACTTTTTGAAAAGATGTTCTCAGCAATGAACATTAGCATGAGAATACGATGCTGTTCCCTACTGATTGAAAAAGAAAGTACTTTTTTTTTCTCATCAAACCAAAAACCTTCTGTTTTCTTAGTTCTTGTATTGGTATATCATGATCTTCAAGGTCTTTGAAATCACAGACACATAAGTTGTGAGGGAAGTGCAATGACTGATAGCAGGAAACCTTGCTGCTTCTTGGGACACTCTAGGAAAATTGTGGGTCATGGTGGTGGAATGAATCTAAATGCACAAGTAACAGTATCTTTATTGCTCAATCTGACCTGAACCTCAACTGTCTCTATAGTGCTACTTGCTTTTCAAATGATGACAGTCTGAATGAAGAGGAGTGTGGTTTAGATTATAGAAACAAATTCTCAAAATCTGTTGAGTCCACAAAGTTTCTAGAAAATTTAGGTCTAATTTCACGGGGAATTCCATTAAATTCAGTGAATACAGGTACTGAACTTTCTAGAAAGCTCATTCTGAGCTTTGTTGTATTTGCACTTTGCAGAATGTTTAACACATTATTTTAAAAGCCAAATAAATTCTCATTCAACAAAATAACAGAACAGAACTGGAAGTATTTATTAGATATTTGGCAACTATTCCTCCTCAAACAATCACAATATATTATATGAGTTCTACTTATAAAACAAATCAATCTCCACTGAAAATTTTATTAAAATAAGTCAGTTTTTAATCAGTCATAGAGGATTTTTCTCAACATGTAAAATTCAGAGAAAAAGCGAGAAACACATCCTCATGACACTTGTAACAATTTTCCTTTTGGCAAAATAGATTCTCAGCACATTTGGGATACACAAACTATTTATCAACTCTTCTCTAAATTATCTCTTTGGTCGTGCTTTTAGACTTATCATGAACCATCAGAATAGAATCATAGAACTATAGAATGGTTTGTTTTAGAAGGGACATTAAAAATCATCTAGTTCCAACCCCCTGCCATGGACAGGGACACATCCCACTAATCCAGGTTGCTCAAAGCCCCATCCAACCTGACCTTAAATACTGCCAGGGGTGGGGCACCCACAGCTTGAGTGAAGTTATGTCAAAAAGTATAGATTCAGACTCCTTTACCATCCATCTTGCTTAAGAATTTTTTTCAAAATCAAGACTCATATCTTTCTGAGAAGTCAAAAAGTACATCATATGATTTCTGATGAGATGTGATAAGAAATGCCCCTAAACAAACAAACAATGAAGTATTGCTAATTTTAGATTAAACACAAACTAAAAGTGCAGTAAACTGGAGGTGCAACAAGCACACAACAATCTTTGTGAACCATTCACATCTTCAAAGACCATTTTCTTGCTGAGAGGTGGTCAACCCCTCTACTGTTAGCCCCTACTGAAAAGAGGGGATGTATGTCTAGCCCAGAGCTCTTCTGAATGATGATAACAGGAACATAATGTATTACTTGCCATATAAAACATATATAATGTTCAACATCCGATGTTGAACTTTGCCTTGTAGGTCAACATGTTCATGAAGCCCTTCCCTACAATCAAATTACAGGTACAGATGTTGGAGGAGGTGGCTGTAGAGATAAGCCAAGACTTACACATGGAGACGGAAGAGCAGACACAAGAGCAGTGACAACCAGCACAGAATAGCAGTGACAAGCAGTCTCCTCTTTGAGTTTGTAGTTCTGAGAGGCTCCGGTGGTTCGTCTCAACAAAGTGAATACATGACTATTTTACATCATCATAATATTTAGGAGAGCTGTTCCTGTATAAACTGATGTAAAACATGAAAAAAAAAAAAGCCTTGGAGCAGCTGATGAAGCACAATAAATCAATGTTTGAGAGTATGTCAGAAAGAAGGATTGAGAGCAGCTCTGTGCGTGTTTTCTCTAAAACAAGTTGCTGCATAACTTGAACACACAAGTGTCTTGGCACAAATATATCTTAAGGACATAACACTGAAAGGTGTGGTGACGACTGAAGTGATTTGTGAAGGCAGATAAAAATTCCTACATCTGCCCTCAGTCATTCAAATTCAACAAAAAATTAAAATCTTTGCTAATTCTCATCTTTTAACCATGGGTCTAATCTGTTTTATCTGAAGACCCCATGTGAACTGTGTTTGAATGATGCTATGATGTGTGATATTTTAATCCTGTATTTATTTTTAATTTAACTAATGATGGTTGATTGTTATTAAAAAGAGGAATTTTAGTTTGTTGATGGTATTATTTGTTACCTTTTGTATCCAGGTCAGTGCTTTAAAATGTTTATTTCTTTTTTTTTTTTTTTTTCCTATTTGTGACCTTCTTTTTCTTTTCTATTGCAATATTATGTATCATGAACTGCTTTTCTCAGTTAACTTCTGTGGACCTCTTAGAATGCCCAGAATGCAGGTTGGATACCTCTGGTGATATTTCAGTTGTTGTAGTCATGTATTGTGGAGGTATTTCCTTTTCAGAAAAAAAAATAAAACCAGGCATCAAAAACCCCTTGTGACCTTTGTTATTTTTTAAAAAAATTTGACTCCACAGCTTTTAGAGAAAGTTAGTGTACTGACACTGGCAGAAATTTTCCCTGTGTTTCCAGAACATTTATTTTGGAGGCAGTTAACTGCTGGGGCAAATTTTAGATTTCAGAATCTAGATATCTTAGTAAGTATTGATTTTTGAAGTCTTAGTGTTTATTTAGATAAATGTAATTCTGTTCAATATTGTTTCAATGAGACAATTGAAACATGACAGCAGTAATCTGGTGCCCATAATGCTCTCTGTTACCACAATTATATGCCAATAGTTATCTGCTTCTACGACCAGATTATTTATAAATGTCCCCTGGCAAGGCAGCAATACAAATTAGTCTCAGATCAACTTGTTTTTTGAAGATGGGTTTCTGTTCTTCCTCTTATATTCATGTGATGGTTTCCATCAACTTTTGCATTAGACTCAAAAAATTGGATATAAGTCTTAGCTAGTTTCTATAGTCTTTACGGATAAGTAGCAAGATAGGGCTTTCAGAATTTTAATTTGTTTCTTTTGTTTGCTTGTTTATACAGGAAGTATGGAATGAGTAATTTAGGTGTAGATATCATGTCTAGATTTAAAGAATCCTCATCTGAGGTATTTCCTGTTCCAAAACAATTGAGTTCAGGGGAAAAAAAAGGTACCTGAAGAGCTCAGAAATGAAGCTGGACATTAGCTAAGATACAAATTGATTTGCAAACAAACTATCATAAACTCTTAGCTTTTGTGCTTGACTGTGGTTGGAAAAGTTAAACTTTCTCTGAGAAAACTGTGTATTCAAAGATTCCAGTAATTATAACAGCAACTTTCAGTAGAAGATTTAATAGCCAGTTCTTTGAAAAAAGTTGCTCTTCCATTCTTTGAAACATAATTCTTAAAGAAGATAAACTGCTAAACCTAGGTTTTATTAAAATGTAAATTGTTAAACTAGAACATAACAGCATAAATTCAGAAAGTAAGAAAGGTAAAATTAGGAGTAGGGTGAGACAAATGTTCCTCATGGTTATGTCTGAGTGTCTTCCTGCATTGCATGATGTCCTCACCTAACCTCAAGGTTTCCTGTCACCTCCGAAGGGGGCTTCATATAGGGTCACTTCCCTGCTGCCTCTGATAAAATGTTGGCATCTCTACAAAGACATAAACATCTAAGCAGCCACCACTGTCTGCGCTCTTTCTTGTCAGTGCAGTCCTAACCAGTGGCATTGAAGACAGAATCACTGATTAACAGAATCGTTAAGATTGAAAAGGACATCTAAGATCATCAAATCCAATTATCAACCTCATGCCACCACCAAGTTCACCATTAAACCACGTCTTCAAGTGCCATACCCAGATGTGTTTTTGAACACTTCCAGGAGAAAGATAGATTTTTCTTCAAACTCAAATATGTTGAAAAACTAAATTACTTATGTAACCATTAACACCACAAATCTAGGGTGCCCTCAGCTTTCCATGACTGCACTGAAAATACCTGAAGCCAAGTACCGTGATTCTCCTTCGCAGTTTGCTTTATCGAGCAGTTTGCTCTCAAAGCTCCTTGAGCATTCCTGATTACAAGAACAAGCTCCTCCTTGCTTAGAGGGGAGGACCTGACCATCATCTTTTCTCTGCAATAGGGGGCCATTCACCCTTCCTCTTTAATAGTCAGCTAAATCCATTTACAGGGTATATAGAGAACCTGCATATATGCATACTCACTTGAAATTTCTTTTAAAGATGCTTAAAAAAAAAGGCATAGACAAAATAAAGTATTATGAGTGGAGCCTTTCATTTTAGTGAAATTCCTTGTGAATTATTTAGTTTGTGTTACTAGTTTGTTTCAAAGACTCTCATTTTTCACAGATCTTACTATTGATTTGAACTGACCTTATCCTTCCAAAAATACTATAATCTTGTCTAGCTACAGTGTTGATGATTCTTAATTGTGATCCCAGTTCTGTGGAAAATGAAAGGACTACAACTGTGCTGTGAGCTGTGAAGATCATGCTTTTTATTTTTAAAAATTCCTTATTGTCATATTACAAATTTTAAAACCCTAAACATGGATAGAGAGAGTGGTAAATAAATGTGCTGAAAAATCAAAAGCAACTAAGACAACATTGTGCTAATGACCATATAAGCACAAAATGTAGACAGATGTAAAACTTGAGCCAAATGTTTATTACTCTGGGAGAGTTATTTTCCATACAAAAAGTAATGCATACTACTTTAAAATTAACCTCTTAGCTGCATGGTTGAAAAGATAATGAAGATGTGATCATATTATACTATTTTGTGAAATCTTCTGGTTGTTCACTTCTTTCATAAGAACCAAAAGAATTCCCTATATTTTTGTGAAATTACTCCTCACAAAATGGCTTTTATAACATTCTTTTTCACTTTTAGAAAATTCAGAGATACCCAACAAGTTTCTTCTAAGCATGTGATTAGTTTACTTTTGTCCTTGCTTTTCTGCTTGTTCTTGTCACTTCATTGTATTTTCTTGCTCTGCCATTCAGAGGAGAAAAGAGGCAGGGTATGGAATAAATGCGTGAAGGTAACTTCTCACATGAACCAAAAATATGCTGTAATTCAAAAGGAAAACAGCTGAGAAAGAATAAATCTTGTTTTAATGTGCCTGAGCTTGTATTAAAAAATACAGATGTACTGTATGCATATGAAATTTTTGATTAAAATGTCTCTCACCAGTCTGTCTCTTTAATTAAATAAAACCTGCTTGGTATTAATCAAAGCATAAAGAATTTATGCCCCAAATCCAGATTAATTAAAAGCCCAGAAGCTTGAAGAACAGACTGTGTATAAATACTAAAATAAATCAATCTAAACATAATATTTATGTATTGGGGCTGTGTATTCCAAAAATATAAATAATTCCAGAAAGTGATTTATTTCAGATTCACTGTGAAAATACATTGCTTATTAGGATATATCTATACATTAAGTTAAGCAAACAGTTTGATTTACAAATTTTCTTTTTAAAACACTTAGTTTTTAATTATAGCTCTATTGGAACACTTTCTGATGAACAAATTATTAGAAATGTGCTCTTTAGTCTGCCATTTTAGTAAAAGCAGAGGATGGAAAACATCTTCAGTGGCCCTGTGGATTTGACAAAGTCATATTAAAAAAACAATATTTGTCTGTCTAGGAACAATGGACCGGTACTTTTGGTTCTATTAGCAATAAATACTTTAATTTTCAGAAGTAAAATATTTTGATTTTGGCATAGAATTGAAGTCTAGGGCAGAAAATGTGCATGAAAATGTTGTGAGAGCTCTTTGAAAAAAGGAAGGTGATACTGGAGTCCGAAAGTAGCCTTTTGTAATGTACAACAAACCACTAATGAAAAAAATGAATGAGAAAAAGCAGAAAGCGTTTGAGGGAGTTCCTAATCCTTTCCCCCAGTGGTAATTCTGTCCCTGAATTAACTGTAACTCTCTAAATAGGAAAAGTTTGTCTTGACATTGACATTACAACCCCTTTACTTGTGCAAGTGGGTCTGAGTTTCAGGATATTTCAAGTCTCAGAGTGGACATATGGAAATTCTCAGTTTCAAGTGAACATTCGGCTTTGAGTCTTATATTGAAAAACCATAATCAGGAGATCCTGCTCTTGCAAGGTTGGAAAGAAAGGTCACAGGGGATGCCCCAGCCTCATTCCATCATTAACTACAATGGCCTGAAGATCTCATAACTCATGAAGCTGCAGAGATTATGTTCACACATTTACCTAATCCACTAAGTAACAAGCTGATGCTAAGTGCCAGTTTGCAAGATAAATGGACTACTGTCTCCACTGATACAAAAGATATTGAATCCTCTGCCCAGAGAGCTGACTGATGGCTGCAGTGACTGAGCAATAGTAATTTCTATGCAATTGCAAAATAATGCAAATTATTCTTTCAATTGCCAGCACTTCTTATGGTAACAATGGCTGCCAGATACCACAGCTGTGAAGACAATACTTGTCATTGCTATAGCTGTCAAATACCAGATCTAACACCTGTTTGGTAATTTTGAAAATGCACAGCATGGACCACAAGATAATGGCTTTACTTGGGATGGGAGTGCAAACCTTTGAAAAAGAAGTTCTTATCTATCATGAAGACATACACTTTCCTACTGAGGCCATCTCTTTTTTTTTGGAGTCTCTTCTCTCCCTTTGTCCACGGTTGTCATACTGCACATTTTTAAACTTATATTTTTGTTCCGAAGAAACAGGCCTTCTTTTTAATGGGTTTTGTATGAGGAGATTAAAAAACCTGACCCAGGCTTTTGCAGGTTGTTTGTGGTTCAGATAACCCACCTGAAAATCCTAATTTTTGACATCTGCACAAAACAGCTGGTAATGAGTATTTGGATTCTGCAAGCCTCTAGTCTTTAATCTTTGACATTAGACTTTTTAATAAGGATAGATGGAAACCAGGTGTGGCAATGGTTGAGAGGGTTGTTGGAAGACACAATTGCTTAAATTATTGTTTTAAGGGGGTTTTTTTTGTTTGTTTTTGGTTTTGTTTTTGTTTTTGGTTTTGGTTTTTTTCAATTTTCCTTCTTCCTGCACAATTTGTCCTTCTTGCAGCTGTCAGTTGCAGCTAAGCGGGGAATCTACAGCTTTTACATTTTCTTCACTATTTACAAATCTAAATGAATACATGGAGGAACTCCAGGATTAGATTTTGTTTTTAATGAAAAATCTGAGCATTCAAAGTAAAGCAGCTGAGCTGAAATGCGTTAACACGCGCTGTTTAATCCCTTCAGAACTGTGATCTAATTGTATGTGGAAGCCAGGGCTGCCTGTGTTTTGCTCCTGGATCTAATCATAGAATCACAGAATCACAGAATGGTTTGGGTTGAAGGGACCTTAAAGATCATCTAGTTCCAAACCCCCTACCATGAATAAGGACACCTCCTCCTGGACCAGGTCAATATTTACTCAGAATGAAAGACACAGACAAGTTGTTCTGGTTCTCTCTACACTGCACACCGTGGCACAGAGCAGAGTTCCCCAGACATAGCTGACTACAAGAAGTCACAGTGGTATGGAGTGCTAATTTACTCTGCAGAGAACATCATGGGTATTCTGCATCAAGCCACATTTAAACACTGTCTGGCAGAAACAGTCATGTGTCACCTCCTGATGAGGACAGACGAACAACATCATGATTGTTAATGTCAGTGTCTATAATGGGGTACAGTATAAATATATATTTGTTTCATTTTATTGGTTTTGACATTTCAAACCCATCCAGGACTAGCAATGATTTTGCTAATCTGGGTTTGGTTATTAATGCATAAATTGGAACTTGTTTTACAATGAAAAATATTAAGAAAGCTTCTAAAAAGAGAAAATCATACCAAAGCTTTCTACAATAACAGATGTGGAAACAGAAAGAGCTAGTCATTTCAGAAAGCTAGCTAAATGTTTTGTTATTTTCCATGGCAGTGGGTTGGGACCTCATAAGAACAAATAAATATTAACTACATTAGAAAAAAAAAGAAAGCATTTCCTTCTAATGAATTAAAAAGGAGCAATTAGATTAAATAGTGAGTGTACAGGTTAGTTTGAAATCCCAAGCTAAATATCAGGATACCATAACATGAAATAAAACTATAAATATGAATGAATGCCTGAATGTTTTTGAAACTATTTCTCATTTCATTGTACTTGTATTGTTTACATCAAGTATATTGAGTCATTTAACCAACATATTTGGGAAATACTCTTACATACCTTGTAAGATGTTGCTGAACAATATTCAGCCAAAAATATTTTAGCCCAGTATTTTGCTACACGCTTGGGGAGAAGTTCTGAAGGGGATGACAAAAACATGTTCTTTTCCATATGTTCTCCTAACACTCAATAATTGTGACTCAGGAATATCGTGGTGTAGCTTTTCTGTTTAATAATGTCCAGTGGGTTGTGTATTGTTGTGTATTTTTCCATTTAGTTTTTAATACTCATCCTCCACAAGTAATTTCATAGCTCAGCTAAATCCTTTTTAGTTTAGTCTCAGCTTATCACCTTCTACTTCTGCTTGACGTATCCTGTATAGTGCATTATGAGAGACAATATTGTTCTTCCTTATTTACTTCTTGTTTCATAAAGCTTCTCCAGATGGAGGAATCCTCGTCTGCCTCACCATATGTCATCTCACGCCTCTGACTGTCCTTGCCTTCCTTCTCTCCACCTTTTCCAGATTTGCCACATTCTAAGAGAAACCATGACTGCATGCGGAATTAATTCAAGGACCATATCAAATTATGTCATTTACATAGTTCAGGATTAAACTATTGATATTAGGAATTGTCTTTCCTGAGATTATAGCTTGCCCTCTGTTCTTCATCTTGTGTAAATAGAGAAAAAACTAATTTTAAAAAATTCATATTAATATTAATGATCATATAAACCCACCTACGGTTTGTTTGGTGGAGTGTGTTTTTTTTTTGTTTGTTTGTTTTTTTTTTGTTTGTTTGTTTTTTTTTGTAATACTTGTTGATTCATAATATGACTGTTTAGGAAATGAACTCTTTTGCCTATCTTTATTTCCATTCTATGAAGAGTTAGATTAAACACAGAAATTAGCATTGTAACTTTAGCAGTGGACACAAGAAACTACGGTGGTATTAAGTTTGTCTTTCATTGCTAAAATGAGTCCTCCAGATGTCTTAGGTCTGAAGTCTGGTGAGCCTGTGGGGAAAGGATGGACCTTCGTGAGTTCACTCCAGCACTTAAGGTGGACCACGGATTTAGTATTTCTCATTACTTCTCTTTTGAACATGGAGATTGTCCATGACCATACTGACATTTTTGCTGTTCTGAATTTCTCACAAACAAACTTCCTCAAAATTACAAGTCTTTCCATCACACGCTATGTTGTGGGCGTTTTTTTCAGGTCAAAATTCATATCAGGTAAGGTCCTTATGAATACAATGCAAAAGAGTTGTTTTCATCTTTGGTGTACTAACTGAATTATTTTAGTTAAAACTATAAAATTCCACTGATTTTAAAAGGACTGCTTATGTAGCAGCGAGCAGAGTTTGGTCCAATACCTAAAGGAGCTGATACAGAAATGCCATGTGTGCTGCAATCTGAAATATGAGTGGCAGGGTGTAGATAGCACATCAAATACTGTCTCGCTGTCAAAAAGAAGTGTCTTTGTCTTTCTCTAAGATGTTCTTTGCAAGGCCATTACTACTGCATGCATCACTAGATGTTATATTTATTCCTTTTGAGTATCTCACTGCCAGAGGCCAAATTATAAATTGTCCTTGTGCAGCTAAACTCTGGAATGAAGAAAAAAGGTTTTCAAAATGAAATAATGACCATAGTTTTTCTTTTCATTACGTCCTTATTTCTGGTTACACAGTGGGAGAATATATATTGCTTGAACAAGGTACAAAAATTAGAAAAGTAACAACAAGCATGTTCTTGATAGTGTTCTGAGTTATTAATTTATTTGAAAAACAATTATAATTATTTTATTATCTCTATTACTTCTTTCATTTGCTTCACTGTATAAAACCAAGAGCAGATTGCTATTCCTTGTCCATTAACAAAATTATCAAGAAATGGTTTCATTTTTATGAAACTGTTCTTCCTTAATATTAATTTTTTATACCCTTCTTCATTTCAGCCAATGTTATCTGTCTGTACATATTTTTATGTCTCACTCATCATTATGAGATCATAATTCTATAGACTTGACAACATGTTATTCAAACATTATTCCAGTATTTTATTTTGAGCTTGATGTGTGGGAATGCAAAGACAACACCCTGAAGTTATCATAGTCCTTTGAAAATGTCCGTCACTTTGATGAGAGCCAACAATTGAATCTCAGATAAAGTGAATTTTTTTGGCAGGTTGCTTCTGCAACAGCTCATCTGTTTTACAGTTCTAAGGTGTAGAAAACTGTATCTTGCCTCCAGTCTGGAACATAAGAACCACAACTATGGGACTGTTCTGATTTTAAGCATTTACAAGTATTTTAAGCCATCTGTGGTCTGATTTTCAGAGGTGTAAAGCACCAACAGTTCCAGCTGGGGACTCATCATCACTGAACAAGTGTACATGGACAAAACAGATGTCATCACCTCCTCCCATCTTCTTATTTACCCCCTTGCTTCATGTTTCTGAGTCTTTCCAGGAAAGGGAACTGCCATAAGCTCCTGTACTACTTTTGGTCAAGCTAAGAGTCCAGAATAATTCAGATCCAGTTGTAGCAGGGTCAAAGCAGGTTTATTAACTTTGCCTCCTTGTTATGGACAAAGTGGAGATAATAGTCCCAGCAAGGTCCCTGAAGCACTGGGTGCCAGAAGAGGAAGCATATCTTTATAGCTGAGAGTTGATTGTGGTAGTATTGTTATAATAGATACATTTAGCTACTTTTAAGAGAAAATATTGTATGGAATGTAACATTTTTCTAGGAATCATTTGAACTGTTTAGGCTCTTAATTTTTCCTGAAGAAAATAAGAGGTGAGACAGTGAATATTTTAAAACCTTGTTTAACAATATGTTATTGGTTCAATCCACATGTTATATTTTAAGATGTTGGGCTAATCAGTGCTCCAGAACATGTCTCTGTATCTTGGTACTTGTCTGCTATTCCAGAAATAGCTCCTTCAGCACTATATGTGGAATTCCAATGAGTTTATACTTCCTGATTAATGTGATATTTTGTCAAGTTGTTGACTCTGTAACATTAACTTTTTAACCTTAATTGGAAAAAGTGTTTCTGTGTAGCACAGATAATCAAAGGCAAAATCAATCTTGCTTCTTATGAAGAGAATTATTCACCATGCATTTGGTATTTTGCATTATTTAGAAGATACTTGTTTTTCCACAGCTATTTGATTCAATAAAAGGTCTTTTAGAAGCCTGAGAAGGATATAGAACCTGAAAGTAGGGATTTAAATTCTTGTGAGTTGACTCAAAGCATTCACTTTGTAGACCTATTTATTTGTATTACTTCTCTCAGAGAAAAGTAATTTCTTTAATTTGATGACGTGACATAAGTGCCACAGTGCCACTGATTGTTTAAACGTTGGGATTTTTCTCATGTTACTCTAACAGGAGCCACCACACTCCACATAACAGACTGAAAATCTCCTATACTCTTTGTTGTAGGTGGAAGCTTTTTCTGCATGTGTATGCTGGAGAGAAAGAGAAGAACAGTCTTGGAAAGACTGTGGACGAGAGAGTGTGGTCCTGCTTGCTTTTCTGTGGTCCTGATTTTAACCACTTTCTTAACGCTGAGCCTAATATATCACAAAGTCTGGCCTTGTGCAGAACCTCCTGTTAATGCTTATGTTAAAATACATCACTATGATTTTATTTTTCAGTTGAAAAGGCACATCAAAAAGATACATCTAATTTTGTACTGAAATGTCAAACACTGGCACAGCAACTTTAGAAACTGCGAAATTTTGTGTTTTGTCAAAAATTATTTTAAGGAGGTTTAAGTCTATTGCACAGTGATTTCTCTTAACACAAAAAATTATGTATATGTGTTGTTTTTTAAAAATATTTCTATAAAACTTCTTTATGCAAAAACAGTAGTTGCTATGGATTGATCATCTTTGGATGGTTGATCAACTATTACTTTTCAAAGTGATTTCATTAGTGAAATTCAGTGATCTTATAAAACATATTTTAAATGCAGCGTTTTCCCTTGTGCTCTGCATAGACTGTATGATCTTACCTTACCCCTTAGCCTTTATTTTTCATTTCTTAATTACAAATTGATGAAGAAAGAGAGTAAAGTGACTATTTCTCTTTGGTGAAACATAAATGATGGATAGAAGTGACAGGGAAAATGAGCATGCTTGCTGCATGGTTTTTGTTTTATGAGGTTACACTGTTGCTGGAGGGAATGTGGGGCAGAACATAAGCTTTTCTGCTGCATTGGCTAAATATTAGCATAAATTTTAGAGTCTGTTAGGTTGTATCTACTAAGAAGCTATTTCTTTACAAAATACTTTTCTTCGTCTGCAGTTGAGACATACAACAAAAGGGACCAGATCTGTTAGACTGCTTGAAAGTGAACTTGATAGAAAGTATTAAACTTCTCTTTTGTTACAATCTGTAATGATTTTTTTTTTGCCTCAAAAGTTTTCTTTACTTTTTTTTATGAATCTAATTTCCCTTTTCTTTCTTTTTTTCTTTTTTCTTTTTTTTTTTTTTTTTTGTTTTAGCTAAGGCAACTGTCTCCCTAAGCTGTTCCCCTGCAGCCCATTGAGGTCCACAGTGGAACAGGTATCCACCTGCAGCCTTTGGAAGACCCCACGTGTGACCAGAGGGTTGCCCAAAGGAGGCTGTGACCCCATGGGAAGCCTGTACTGGAGCAGGCTCCTGGAAGAATCTGTGGCTTTTGGAGCCCACGCTGGGGCAGGTTTGATGGCAGAACGGGTGACCCTGTGGAAGAGACCCAGGCTGGAGCAGGATGTTCCTGAAGGAATGATGCCCATGGAAGGGACCCACTCTGGAACAGTTACAAAGAAGAGCAGCCTGTGGGAAGGACTCACATTGGAGAAGTTGATGGAGAAGTGTCTGCCAAAGGAGGGACCCCACGCTGGAGCAAGGGAAAAGTGTAAAGAGGAATGAGCAGCAGAGACATTGTGTGATGAACTGACCACAAACACCATTCCCTGTTCCCCTGTGTTGATGGTGAGGAGGAGGGAGAGATTCTGGGAGTGAAGTTAAGCCCAGGAATAAGAGAGGGGTGGGGGGAAAGTCTTTAAAGTTTTGGGTTAGTTTCTCATTACCCTATTCTGATTAATTGGTAGTAAATTAACTTAATTTTCCCCAAGTAAAGTTTGTTTTGCCCATGATGAAAATTTTTAAGTGATCTCTTCTTATCCTTATCTAAACCCATGAACCTATCACGACATTCTCTCTCCCCTGTCCTGCTGAAGAGCGTACAGGTGGCTTTGATGGGCACGTGGTGTCCAGCTTGGTTAACCCACTCCATGTGGTGACAGCAACAAAAACTGGAACCTTTGCTAAAAACACATTTGACATTTCTGCATTTAATGGACTTCTCTGCAGCTCTTAGGGGCTTGCTGTAGCTGAGAACATACATCCTTAGGGTTGCTCAGGGTTTCTCTAACTTTCTGCAAAGGATCTGTATGTAGTGATAAATAGCATTATGCAAATCAGAGTTGTCATATTTCACTCCTATAAGATACGCCAAGTCCTATAAAAAGCACCTCTGAAAGGAGAGAAAAATCAAAGCTTAAGGGATTATATTGCACCTCTCCAGTGGTTTTCAGACTGTGACAGGCATGTGTGCAACCTCATTCTTAATGCAGAAGGTTCCTCCTAATCCACTCCTCTTTTGGCACCCTTGAAGTTTGCCTTCTCTGAGATGGGTGGACAGCCAGGAGGCTGCTCTGTCCCAGGGGTTGGCCCAAAAGCACCTGGCACAGGCTGAACAGAGCTGCCACCAGGCTCCTGTTGGCTCTGTGGATGTGGCTGTAGCTCTCTATGTTTGCAAGGCTCCTGAGGGGAAGGGCTTTGTCTGCTGCTTTGTGAAACACTCAGCAGGGCTGGGGACAGAGTGTCATCACGGACTTAAGTCGTAGTTGTAGTCTGGGCCCATATGGGCCATTGCCAATTAAGTGTGTAACTAACTTTAAGTAAAATTTTCAATTGGATTTAACCACCTGCTCCACTTGTATGTATTTTTTATTTTAAGTACCATAAGAAACACACTTAAAAATGAGTAGCTATATTTTTGTTTCCCAAATCTTTGTGCAATTTGGGTGTTCTATTCCCTTTTGCTATTAGAATGAAATTTTATAGTAGTGTGTTGATATTAAAAAATGCTGAGAGGACCCTTGTGATGCTTCCGCTTCTCAGGACTGCTTTTCATCCTTAACTCCTAAAAAGCAACTGTCTGCTTCACTAGTAATCCACACACCTTTCGATATCTGGTCCTTTTGCCCTCAAAAGTGTTGAGACACCTAAATCACATTCAGATTCTCCCCCTAAATAACTTCCTCAGGATCAGATTAAAAGCATTTGAAGAACAGAACAAGCCTTTTCTCATGCTATGATGGCAAGTCGATTCATTCTTTGTCTGTTAAGTGGTAGCTAGATCCACAGATGTGGATCTGGAGTGATGGTTCAAGATAAGTCCTTCTTCAACTCAAATGCATTATGCAGTCTTTTCAAAGTGCTGCTGAGGTAATCCTTTTCCTTTTTTCCTCTCCCTCAACAAAAGAGTTCAAAGCTCTTCTAATTGCACACGACCTTGAAATGTTCTCCCTAGACAAAAAAGGGACAAATTAAAATGCAGCTTTCAGGGCATTTTCTGCTGACTTTTCTTGTGTCCAGAATTCAGATATTTTTATTTATTTATAGAATTCTGCATCATTTGTTATATTGAAGACGAATAATAGCCTTGTAGTTTGGGTTTGTTTTCTTTTTTTTTTAATATATATTTTATATTTTAAATTCAGCAGTGAGTAATAGCACTTATTTCGAGATCAGGAGAGTCAGTTGAAAAAGGATGGGAAACTGTTATTAAAATGTGGTTTAATTGAAATTTCAAAATGTTCTTTTTTTTTTTTTTTGTTCTATCTCCTTTTCTTCTTAGGATCACTTAAGAGCTCCTTTTTATTTTTTTCCATTCTGTCTGGAGTTATTATATACTAAAGATATCAAATAAGGAGGCCCAAAATTGCCATTATTAGGCCCTGAGTTAGATGCTTATAATTATTAAACTTTAATGCTTTTTTTTTTTTTTGTTCTATCTCCTTTTCTTCTTAGGATCACTTAAGAGCTCCTTTTTATTTTTTTCCATTCTGTCTGGAGTTATTATATACTAAAGATATCAAATAAGGAGGCCCAAAATTGCCATTATTAGGCCCTGAGTTAGATGCTTATAATTATTAAACTTTAATGCTTTTTTTTTTTTTGTTCTTTAGAATATTTCAGTGCAAGATGTTTTCAGATTTTGTCAGAAAAAATTCATGTTAGTTTTAGCAAAAATGGTACAGTCATTACAGAGAATGGGTGACAGAAGTGCTCGGTGATTTGCTTGAGTAAAGAGTTAAAAAAAAGCATGGGAAATCTATATTGAGATTTTTCATGAGAATTCTTGATTTGGATGAATTATGAGCTTCAGAAAATAATGATTTACAAATACTCAACAGAGAAAATATTACACTTTCTATTAATTTCTATGTATGATAAATATTCTTAGGGATGCCACAGTGAACGTGGCTCCTTTTACAGGGAGCTGCAGAGTATCTTTTTGCCCAGGGTGTCTGTGTGTAATCATAGGACAGGGGCCAAAGGTGAAAACACAACCTTGGGACCAAAAGTGTCTGAGTCATTCCCTTTTCACAAGTAACAAGCCTTGAGGAAATGGCTTCAAGTTGTGCCAAGGAGGTTTCGACTGTGTATTAGAAAAAGCATTTTCTCTAGAAGGGTTGTCATGCACTGGAATGGGCTTCCCAGGAAAGGGATTGAGTCACCATCCCTGGAGGTATTTAAAAGATGTGTATTTGTGGTGCTCAGGAGCATGGTTTAGTGGTGGGCTTGGCAGTACAGGGTTAAAGTTTGGAGTTAATGACGTCAGAGGTCTTTTCCAACATAGGGATGATTCTATGATTTGCAGTAACCAGCATGGGTAATCACTCTTAAGTAGATCAGTTTACCCCAACTTTTCTACTCGTTGATCTGACTGTAACTTTATATCCACTGTGTTTTAAAATTGCCATCCAATTTAGGCCTGAAATCCCTAATCTGACAATAGGTTTATTTGTTCTTTTGATTTTATAGTTTTTCAAATCTTTTTTTCTGGAAATCCAACAGCATTCCAGGTACTCTGAACCCTGTGTACTACCTGGTTAGAGGTACTATTTTACTTGCCTGCTAAACACTTTTCCTAGGTTTTTCTAAACTAACTAGCTCCTGTCACCTTTCCAGTACCCCAGGCTGTGCAATAATGTGGGAAGACTCCTTGTTTCTGAGGATGACCTGGCTCTTGAAAAAAGATATTTCTTATAAAAAAATGCTTTGATTGAACTGAGATGTGCACACAGATGTCGAATCTTTGGGTGTCCTACCTGCCCCAACCAGAGATCCTCCCATGAGAGTCCAAGACTGCATAATAGAGCAAAATATTAGAAGTGTTTCAAGGCGGAAATATTCTATTTCATGTTGCAATTGTTTTTTTTTCTTGATGCTCAAAGGCTTAATATCTTGAGGGAGAGTGTGTATTGTCTTAATTCTGTGACAACTGGTATTTTTAGACAGGAAGGAAAAAATGTAGTTTACTTACAGCCAAAGAACTCTGGAGACATGTGCTCTGGGGAACAGGATACAGGTACAGGGAAAACAATTACAAACAGATCAGTGAGTTGCACGTGTTTCTTCCCTCTGCAAGTGACTAAACACATAAGGTCATACTTGGCCAACAAGAAGTTCACATATAATGTCATGATGCCTCTCCTGTTTAGTAGAAAAGCAATAGTATTTTTTTCAGTAATAAATCAAGGCACTGTTCCTGAAATAGGTAGTTTTTTCATTTTAATGCAATTTTCACCAATGCAAAGAGCGTTTTGCAGAATATAAAGCTGAGAAGTGAGAATGTATGTTGTCATCATAATTCATGCAAGTTTTAATTATTTTCCTACCGTTGTCAAGTTTTCTTGTCTTTTTAGTTGGCTTTTTAAGAAGGACAATAGACAGTATCAGACATATGACCAAACATCATGTAATCCTGGTTAGATTTCTCAATATGTGAAATCAATATGTTTGTTGCATAAGGATTTCAGTACGACCTCAGTGAAGACATTTTGGAACTTTGCTTGTCCTGTTCATGCATAATGTAAGTCCCATTTTTCAAAAATCACCTACAGTAAGTGGGTGTATGCTGCTGACTCTAATGGGTCCAGGCTGTACTCAGGACATTCAGGTGCTCTAGCAAGTTGATTTATTAGTACTTTCTTTTCATTACCTAAATTCTTTTGGAGGACTAAGTGTAGATCACATATGGTCACACTGTAAATTATTTATTTTAGTTTAATTAATTATTTTAATTGATGCTGTTTGGAAAAAAAATATAGGCTGTGAGATTACAGGTCAGAATTCAACTCCTTATATTTTTTTTTCTGTTTTCAGTAATAAACAGTGGCTTTCAGCATGGAAACACATGTAACAGGAAAGAAACACATCACCTATGATTAAAATCTATTTTAGCCGAAGATGTGTGATCTATCAATTTCTTTAACAACTACCAGAAAGTGAAACAGTAAACAAGAGATTCTCATGTGACAGAGCATTTCTGAGCCTCACAGCATGGTAGAGGGAAGGCAGTTGAATTTTCGTGTGGTTAAAACAACAATCATCAGGAGTGCAAATGTACTGCACATCTTGGAGTAAATAAAAACATATTTCACTCCCACCATAGAATTAGCAATTCCCCCCATGTCTAGCCCCAGCTCGTCTATGCTCCCCCCTCTCTGTTTATTCCACTGAATGTAGAAACAATTTGTTGGGGATTTTTTATTTTATTCTGAAGGTTAAAATGACAGCAGGTCAGAAGTGATGCCACTTGTTAATTCGGGGAACTGGTTGCAATGTCTGAAATTAAGACTGTAATTTCAATCGTTTCTATCTTCCAATTGTTTCCCAAACTTAAAATCTGGGCTGAACTTTTGTGTGCTTGCTTCAGAGTGAAGTGGCTTGGAGAACCTTGTTAAGAGATGTTGTGAATGATTTAGAAATTCTTAAGAATGAGTTGATGAAAACTTGTTTTGTTTACATTTCCTTAATTGTTTGCTGAAATAAAAACCTGTAATATTTTTATATTAGTGGTGCCTTCTGTGAAGCCCTGTCCTATAAAGTGATCAGTCCACACAATTTCAAACAGCATTTAGACTTTGAGGACTAAGCTCTCAACTGATTCTCTCTGTGCTGGGTCTGCTACAAGCCGGGATTGCATTTGCATTCAGGATTTTCCTGCTGTTCTACCTCCTCAGAGAGGAATCATTTCAGCTGCAAGTCTTCTGCAATTAAGTATTGTTGCACTTACAGCAGAGCTCAATGCGTGTCTCAAAACCTGAGGTCCTCTCAAATGGAACAAGATACTACACTCAGGCAACTACATTTTACTTTAAGATCAGATAGCTTTGCTTTATGTAAAAGTATTCAAATGAGATATTTAGAAATCAGGTACTTAGCAGCACAGATAAGTCCTCAAAACTAAAAGCAGGAAAAGAAGAGGGAGAAGAAGAGATAGACTAAGGAGATTTAAAATAAAGCGAAAAATTTTAAATAAGTTGTTTATAATTTTAATTTTCAATCTGTGTAAATTATTTGAGTCTGAAATCTAACTCTCTTAAAGACTGAGCCTTATGGCTGAAAATTCTTTATTTTATGGAACTTAATATGAAAATAGCATACTAAAAATGTCTCTTATTTGATGTTTACTGTTTAATCCTTATTACAGGTGGAAATCAACAGAATCCTCTAAAATGTCAAGATGAATATTACAGATAGCAAGTGATCATAATTCCAGTCTCCTTTAGAAACATTTTTAAAACTCCCTTCTCTTCCTGTGTTCTCTGTTTCTTCCATTTAAAGGAATATTTTCCTAATCTTTTTTTTCTCGCTGATTCTGGATTTTGAAAAATTTGTCTACATTTTTTGTTTAAGTGTTTTTCCCAAAAGCAGGCATAATGTCTCAGCTGCTAAGTAGAACAAAACAGTTATCCCCTATGCCTTCTGTTTCTGAGAGTGAGTTTTATCTGTTTCTTTGAGCTCGTTATGCCATTCATCTATAATTAGTCTGTTGTCTGAAACTCTCAGACCCTTTGCTGCTTTAATGCTTCTTGATCAACTACTCATTATCTGAGCAGTAAGAAAGATATCCAGGTCTCTCTCCTCTTGGGTATTTCTGCATGGAACAGTGGCAGAACATCCACTTGTGTGACTACCACAGCCTGACCACTGGCTTTGCAAGGACCTCCTCTAGCCAGACTCTCCAAATCAGTCTGATTTTTCTTGCAGCAACACCAGCAGTGAGACAACTTCCTGCCTCCTTTCATCAGGTCTGACCAATACAGGTTTTTACAGGACTGTCCAGCCCCTCCATATGGCCTGCTTCTTGGGTGTGAAAATTAGGACCCTGTCAAGATGCTTAGCTGTGACTGTGTTGGTGAGTGAAGGAGTAACAGGACAGTACATTTCTAAACAATGCTCTAGGGGTGCTTCCATGCCTGTTTTCCTCCTATGCTGTGGGACAGGGCTGCAGTCAGTTGGGGTGAGGTCGTTTTCCTCAGGGACCACATCCCCTAACAGCTCCCTGACACTCACCTTTACCCACAGTCACCTGTGCCTGCTCCAGGACAGAAGAGTCACCTGCTCCCAGGCGAACCCTGCATCTGGAACTTTTGGATGCTTATAAGGAGTGTCATTTCCAGTTCATCATCCAACTTACCAGAGGAGTGTTGAGTAAGCTCTGCTGCACGGGCAGTGACACAGGGTGACACTTTCCTCTGCGGAAGAGTTGCTGCCAGCCACGACCACTGTGCTAATTTGTTAGTGGAAGCATCCAGAAAGCCTGATAAGAGACTTCAGAATCACTTTTTTGGAGGCATAAAAGTTTAATGCATGAACTTATGTATGTGTGCGTGTTTATGCAGAATGTGGTACTGCTTGCTCTATTTGGAATATTTATAGTCTTGCTCCAAGAGCTGGCTTAAAATAGATTGAAATAAGCACACTGTGGGTCACCAGTTGACAGAAAGACACACAGAGCTTCATTAGAGTTGTGTTAGTTTACAGCAAAGACGTCTGAGGTGTTACAGAAGCTAGAAAGTAGAAGTCTGTAAATAAACACCTCTAAAATGTATTTTGGATTCCCCAGGCCTGTAAGATAGGGGTCATGTGTGACATTACTCAATAGCCATAATTAGTGCTAACTGAAAAAAATTAACTGACCTTGTCAAAGTAAAATACATGAGAAATCTCAAATAATTAGTTATTTTCTAGGAAAATCTGAGTGACTCAAACTCTCCTACAACCAGTAACAAAACAACTTTTTCAAAGGACTTTTGATTATTTAAATAAATTCAAACACTCGTAATATTAGCTTTTAGTTCTTTCTCGAAAGTACTTTTGTGATGCATTAAGCCAAAATCCATTTGTCAATAGACAGCACAGGAAAAACTTGCCTGCATCATTTTACAACTAAGAACCTGCTAAGAAGCAGTTGATTCCCATCCTTCTTGGAAGAAATATTAAGAACTATGGAGACATTAGACTTGATGCAGTTCCCTGTTCATATGTGTAAAAGCATGTCTTGATCTTGAATTCCAGAGGTTTTCTTCCTCATAAAATATTTTGCTTGTTATGAAATTGCTTTTTCTCAATTTCAGATATCCTTTTACAAAATCAAAATCAATACAACTACAAGCTACAGTTTTGTAGCTGTCTCTAATCATGAAAAGCATTTTAGACCTAGTAGTTAGCGTTAAGAAAATATCTGTCAGCATAAGGACAAGAGGATTTTAGAAGCAGTCACCAAAAAAAGAGAAGGTGTGAAGGATCTCATCAGGGACTTCTTGTAAACAGTGATGCAGACTGTAAAAAAATACCATTAATAGCATTAATATAATTGAAAATATTATAAATAATTTGTACTTTTTATTGATGCTACCTCAGTGGGATGCAATATCTACTAGTCCAGAATTTATCCCTTTCTTTAGATCGTGGTAATCTTGGCAGCATGTCATGCAACACCATGTCCCATCTCAGAACAAAAACTTAATATATTTTACGTGGCAGAACACGAATAAAGATAATGGGAAAGCCTTCCTGCCTGGAAGAAAAGCATGTTCAGGGTGGTGCAATTAGTTGCCCGCCCACTAAAGTCTACATCAACTCAAGATTAGAATTCTTACATTTTTTTTTCCATTTGGTCCTGTGTAATTTTTTTTTTGGGACATAGTTTGCTGTCTGAAGATGTATTTTTCAATATTGCAAAATTAGAACATTGAATAAAGGGATCCCAAAGAGATTTATTTCCTTAGTTTAAATTAAACACAAGCACAAAAAAGGCAGAATAACCTCTCTACCATCTCTGCTGAGACAAAGCAGTGACACCAGTCCACAGCATCTCAAGGCATTTGAGATCATAAACTGAGAAATTGCAGCTGAATAAGGATTTAGGTAGCTGTTTAAGGGCAGCAGGTAGACCATTTCAGCTGAGCATTTTAACAGAAGGTCACCAGAAAACAAGTTAGTAACTTCTCAAATTTCTGTTATAATGTGATATATAATAAACAGGTTATATTGGTGTCCTCAGGAGGGCAGAGAGAAGATAACATGCCATTGTCCTACTGATATCATCCATGGCTGTGTTAAATCTAACCTTGTTAATGAGAAACACCAGAAGATTTTGCAAACCTTTAGAATTCCCTGAATTATTAATATTTTTGGGTTCTGGGTACATCTTGGCAGGATCAACATATAATTATGTTTTTTTTGTTTCATTCAGTTTATACATTTCATACTGCTAAATGTGATGCTTCCGACTGGAGAGCAAGTTAAAGTGAGTTTACAAATTTCTGCAACATTACACAGGTAAAATTGCTTAGTTAGTTTTCAAATAGCGTGAAAACTGATTTTTAATTGTATTTGCTACTGAATGGAGAGAGGGTACCTGTAGAATATCAGATTCATTTCAGATTGCAGTCTTCAAAAATTGCTAACTAAAGCAGTGGGTCATATCTTGTGGTCTCAAAGACGTGTGATTTTTCTTTTACTTGGAAACAATACCATCCTGTTAACTGCTACTGAAGTACAAATCTGACAGTTGCCAGGAAAGCACAAGGCAACCACACACTGACAGGATTTTTAACTTGCTCAGTATTATGTGGAAGGCCTAAGGAAAATGAGCATCCCGGGGAACAAAGCTGTTGTGCTGTGATGAAACTGAGACAAAGTGTTTACAGCTCCTCCTGTATGAACTAGGCTTTACATAAAATGCACAGTGAGTTTCTAAATTGATTTACACTACTGAAAATGTCCTCGTACGGGTAGTAAGTTTGCACAAGTGACATTATAAACACGGTGAGCAATATTCTGGGAGCTGCAGGATATCCATAAATGTCGGCAGTAGTGCCTTAAAGCAACTTATGTCTAATTTTCTCCAGAAGGAGAAAAGATATTCTCCAATCTACCACCAAAAAAAAAAAAAAAAAAAAAAAAAAAAAAAAAAAAAAAAAAAAAAACGCAAAAAAACAGAGCAGCCCTGCTTACAGAAAACAAACAAACAAAAAATCAAAAACACTCTCCTCAAAATTTAAAATACTAGAGAAATAAACAGACGTGGTGTCATTTCTTAGGATGACTTTTGGCTGTGACCTTAAGGGCAGTGACTTGGCTTGTAAATGGGCAGTGTTGGGGGCTTTAATTCCCTTCCAGATCATCCTCCTCCTCTGAATACAGCCATGGACATCAGTTCTGCAGCCAAGGTACATGGCTTTGCTCAGGAAAAGCTTGTCTACAGGGTCAGACAGCTCAGCTGCCCATCAGGAGCCCCATTTTCCTCCAAGACTTCAAATGCTAAGTGCTTTCATTACTTCTCAGGAACATTTTCCTCCTAAGACCAGTGGTGCCAGACACCTGGCAGTGTTTGATGCTATGAGCCTTTAATTCCTCTTCGAGCTATACTTCCTTACAAGGCAAGAAAAGCTGTGGATCTCACCAAACCATAAAGAAAGGACCATGTTTGTAGATTGTGGAAATGACTGTGAGGCAAACAAACAACAACAAGGTTCTGTAAGTTCAGTTTTGCATATGGCAATGCAGATGCCTTATGTTGTAAAGAGAAATTCTAAATCTTTCATAGCTAATACAGCTAGTGCTTCAAAGGTTGATGTGGTTGTGTCTCAAATATGGTTGTGTACTCAAAGATTCGGCTTTGAGAGAAGGAAAAGAAGGATACTGCTTAAGCATTTTCCCTTACCCTAAATATATTTTTCCTTGCTTTTATTTGTAGTATATGTCTTAGAAAGTTGAGAATGGAAGTTGCTAAATTTTCTATACTTTTTGTCTTATTTTTATGTGAATTCACTAGATTGTCATGAAACCTGGGACATTGTCATTTGAATAGAAAAAAATGTTGAAGAGGGTCAGAAATTAAGGAATATTTGTTTTGAAGAAAAATCTGGAACTAGAATGTTTAAATAATGGGAAGAAAGGTTGTGTTTAGAGGCTATCAACCTTCACAGTGTTCTTACATTTATTAGGCAAATGAAATGTAAATTTGTTTTTTTGCTGTTAAGTCTTTATTGCCTGACATTAAAGGGCATGTGACTATCAGCATGATCTTGTATTGAACTGTATTGTTCTTCCTCTTGTTGTAGAGCATTATATTGATTCAAATAACAACTCTGCAGTCAGTCTAATTGTGGGATGAAATACTAAATGGTCTGAAAATCTGAAATACACTCTATGACTTCTCTGAGAATTTAGTATTCTGCAATTCTTTTCTTTCAGATATCTTCCAGATCATGTGCTAGTTCAGAGCTGAGGTCATTCTGCAATGGTCTTAAGTAAACGCAAAATCCAAGGAGCTGTCAGTCCATTTCTGATCCATTTTTTATGTTCTTACCCTGGTTGTACAGGAAAGATTACAGCACGATCTTAAAATGAGAAATGTAAATACACTGAATATTTGGAATGAGGTGAGTAATGTTTTTATAATTTACTGCTGCTCTTCAAAGATATTGGCCTTCCTGGCAGCTAAGGACCTGAGTACAAACTACACAGAAGGGGAAAAAAGGATATAAAGGACTTTGAGAATCTTTCTGTCAGGTAATTTTATTTCATGTCCTGTGGAAGTATTTACACTGTTTATGAAAATTTTTGAAATTACTAGACTGTGTCTGCCAGTTTTTATTTGAATATCTTATTAGGATTCATAAAGAAGTAATGATAGCAGTTTTATCAATCCTTCTGATAGATTCAAAATTGTTTTCTGTTCATCTCAAAGTTTTATTTTTTTCCACAGGGAAAAACAAGCCAAATTCTGAAATCTTTGTTCATGATTTATATTAAATCTGCTGCATTAAATCTGTTGTTCAGACTCCGCTTCATTTGTCTTGCCCTACACTGCACTTTCTGTAAGGCAATACTATAGTTTTCTTTGGCTGATTTATGCTAGGAATGTAATTATGAAATTCCAAGTCTGGATCCTGCACTCCCTTCTCAGGATATTCAACGGAAAAATCAAAGGTCTCTTTGAAATAGAAAGAAAGGGAGCTAAGCCTACAAGAAGGCCATTTCTTGATGTTTTAAAAATCTTTTACACCAGTTCAAGCTGTCAAGCCCTGCAAATACATTTTTGTGGCCAAATACAGGGGGAAAAAAGGTAGGAACATATACAACAACTGTGGGAATTATTCTCAACTCTGAGCTACGTGGAAAGGCAAAGTCAGGATGGTCTCCGTGTGCATAGTAGACCTGCTTTTCTTGTGAGTGGTCAAAAGACTCATGGATTATTCCAAGAAAAACACTCTCACTTAGCTTTGATATCCTAGAGACATTTTTGCTCCAAAGGTTCAATGGCTTTCAGAGATACTACATTCCATCATTCACATTTCATTCCCCTTAGAAATTAAGACTGCTCTGCTGCTCAAAGAAATCAGGACACCAAGGTAATTAAACATTTTTGGGTTTTTTTGTTGTGAAGTCTTTCTTTCCTGAAGTTAAGGGGTATCTGAGTATCAGCATGATCTCTTTGTGAATTGTACTGTTCTTTATTGTAGAGGGTCTCATCATGAGCCACATTAATGACAGCTAAAAATACAATGAGTTGAACAAAGAAAATGTAGGTAATATTTTAACTAGAAACAACCCCCCTCATTTCATACCTATTGTATGAAACACAATAAAGTAGAAAAAATAGAAACACAATAGATATTTTTCTCTTGATAATGTAAAGAAGACAAAAGAAAGAAATAGCCTGACTAATTAAGAAAAAATAGGCATTTAAAAGAAACACTGAGGAAGAAGGGACAAATATATGAGGCAGACCACGGTTTTCAAAAACACCTTGCATTACAATCTCCATCGTGCTGTGACAGAGCTCAAGTCAGTGAAAGAGAAGTCTATTTCCATTACTAGTATCCATATGGGGAACAATTGACACAGATGAAGAGAGGTTAGATAAGAAGCCAAGGATGACTGGAAGAGAGTTCTGGAGAATTCCTACTTGAGGTCATCCCTGCAAAAAAGAATAAAACTGAATAGATGGGGACCTAGAAATTGAAAAATGGAATAAAGACATTCACAACAATTACATTTGTGTACTCCTTAAAATTACCAGCCTAACTACTTTCAGATGCTTCCCCTCGTTTAATCCAAACTTTAGAACTATACACATGGCATGAAACAGTCGTGGAATATTACCCCACTAAAGTGTAGATAGACATCTGCAATTATAGCTCTTGTTTGTGCCTTACACCAAGGAACTATGAAGTAAAAGAGATATCAAAAACTGTTTAGAGTGATTTTAAAAGACTTAGGCTGTCACAATACGGCTGAAGATTGTAGACCTATTAATTACTGAATGAACTTTCTTGCTCAGATTTTCTGATATAAAATGTAGAAAAAAAAGAGCTCTGAAAAGAATTATTTTAAGGGATAATATTCATTCACATTCAGAAACTGGTAGTCAGAGTAGTAAACACTGTTATAAGAAATTGCCACCTTTCACACCTCAACATGGAATCCGTTTTAAGCGTAACACTCACTTGTAAACTCAAAGAATCAAGGCTGTAGCCTTGGGATTATTCTCCAAAGTAATCATTGTGGTTACGAATGTGTTTGAAAAAAATTATGAAACCCTAACATTATAATGCTACAAAGATTAAACAGGGCAATCCAACTGCTCATTTTCATTCCAAAATGCCGTACTCAACATAAAGTATCATTGTTAATGTGAAAGACTTAGTTAATCAAAGTCTTTCCTTACACAGAGTACAAGAGACACAGTGAAGTGATTTAACCTTCAGAGCATCACTCCTGTAATTGAACCACACACTTTCATTCACTGGCAAGCAAGGCAGACTATGGGTGGTTTATTGAAAATGACAGAAAAGAGAGGACAAGGGTTTAAGTTCAAAGAAGAAAGAGTATCATATTTTACTATAGGCTTATAAACTACCGGGCAGCTATTGAATATATCTGTAAGAACATGAACACAAACGTTGCTTTTTCAAGTGCAAAGAAGTAAAATATAATTCTTGTTATCAAAACAGAAATAATTAGGTGCAGGAAGACATCATTTTATTGATCTATCATCAGGAGATTCAATGTATCAGGGACCTGAAAACAAACCCTCTCAAAAGAGAAAACATGCTCTATGATAAGAGAACCTGAAGACAAATAGTTTATTTTCATTTGAATGCAATTCATGCTAGGAGAAAGACTTCATCGGATGTAAAAAATAACTATAATTAAATAAAAAAAATATGCAATTAGCTGCTCATGCACTAACGGGGACAACTCATTGCAGAGAAGGTATGAAAAGTAGGAAAGATCAAGAAGAGACTAGAGGAATATTCAAGGATCTGAAAACTAAAAAAAAGAAACCCAACAAAACAAATCAATCAAACAAACCAGCCAAACCAAAAACCCACCAAAAAACAACCCCATTGTCAATCACCTTCAAGAATGAAACAAGCATGAAATATTTTAAAAATAAAATAAAGAAAAATTAATCTAAGGGAAGCACTGGGAGCTTCATTGGCAAAAGATAATTGGCTAGAACAAGAAATAAAAGGCCAAAAATAAAACAACCTTAAAATGTGTATGTATTTCAAGACAAAATTCCCAATGGGAATCTGCTGGGAAATGGCAGAAGAATATTGTCCTAAGTATAATTGTGGTATTGCTGTTACTTAGGTCATTTAAAACTGTCTTGTGTAATGCTTTAAATCTTGCAGATCTTGAATTCTTGGTTTCACACCATGATTTTTGTTGTTGTTGTTGTTGTTGTTATGGTGTGACTCTTTTCTCAATGCATTGAGAAATTCAAAATTTGAATCTGTCCATTGAGTGGATGAAGTCTCCTGCCTTAGTTAAATATGTGGGGTCAGGCACAGTCCCTGGTTCAACACTTCAGCCAGTGCTCGCCATGTCCCTCCTGTTACGAGCCACTGGACATGACCTTTCCTGGGCTCCAGCACAATTCCTGTAGCAGAGATCCCAGCTTGGCCAGATGGCAGAGGATTCCTAGCAGGAGCTCATCAAGCATCCACACCCATGGATGCACAGAAATTTAGAAAAGGTGGGCTTTTCTCCGGCACAGAAACACCAGTTTGTTCTCCAATGATTTGGGTAATACTTTAGAGGGCTTCGAACTTTACACAGATCTTTTAAATCTGAGGGACACAAAGTTAGTATCATGTCAAGAGAGTAGCTAAGCTCTAAGGTAGTTTGTATAAGAACACTCCTTTCACCCACCTGAAACTGGGCAAATGTGCAACCAGGAATAGCAGTTTTATAGATCCAGAAGACAGCAGGCAAAAAATAAACCTGTCTTTAATCTGTGGCTCTGAACTCTGCCTCATTTAATATGTAACATAAAAGTGCAAAGAGCAGGGTAATAAGAAAAAAAAAATGTCTAGATGATGCTTAATGGAAACAGATAAAATGAGTAAACAATAAAGCAAAGCTGAAGTGGTATAACTTATTTTGTTAAACCTCTTAACAAGATTCTTTATCTTTGAAAATCAGTTCCTTTGTGAAGGACAATGTTAATAGGATACTCAGAGAGAAGATCATTGCTAATAAGGAAATATTAAGTTCAAAGTAAGACAAGGAGTTACAGGCTCAGGAATGTGTATATAGTTTTTATAATATGAAGTCTTCATGGCACAAAGAGGGCACTAGGTCTGGCAAAGAATGAAGACTGTACTGAATGCACACTGCCCCATACCTGGCCTGAATGGAACAGAAGCATACCAATAATTTTGGCCAGTAAGATGCTCTAGGTCTAAAAAGATGTTCACATGGGAATGCTCAGAAGTGCCAAAGCTCTCTACAGATATCTTTTAATTATTAATTCCAAAGCCTTCTTAAAGCACACACAGTGGAAAAAGAAGAAACTTTTGTTTTCTTTATTTGTATGTCTTTGTGGATAGACACACAGGTAATGAGGGTTTGTCAAAATAAAATACACAGGACTAAATTACTTCCCTCTTTTCTTAGGTCAATAACCCTTGGGGATGACTGATAAAATATAAATTCATTGATTGTTTAGATTTGCAATTTTCCATAGTGCTTACCTATCTGTGTTTATAGTTCAAAACACTATACACTACTTGGTGTGACATCACCTGCCATGAGTAACAGGGACATTCCTTTTGCAATTTTAGGTGAAGGCTGAGAAAGATCAGGAAGGATTGAAAGCCAGGAAGGATGTCCATCTGTCCTAATAGTTAAAAGAATAGAATAGATGTACTTCCATGCTTTCATAGGGTGGGGAGATTGTGAGGTTGGAGAGGTGAAAAGATAAAACCCCCACATCTTTTAGTTCTCACATAACAGAGCAAAGCTATGATACATTTATGAATAAATCTGTTCTAGCACCATTCCCAGCTCCCAAGGAAAAAGAAGAAAAAAAAAAAAAAAAGAAGAAAGCTAGAAAGCCAACTGAACAATGAGTGTCAGAAACCTTGATAAAAGACTTTTCTCACAGAATTTGTACTCTGAATTTGCTAACACAAGAAGTGTGGGCAACACAGATAAGCCTTTTGCATTTTGGGTACTGAACCATACTGCTTTGCCCTAAATTTTTGAAGCATCCAATAGTTCCTGTAGTTATAAGTGTAGCTTTAATATCAAATTTATAAAGCAGAGCTTTTAAAGAGTTATTCAGACACTTATATTTTTCTTTTAAAAATGCTGTTTCAGCAAAATGTAAAGCTGATTTCAAAGAAAGTTTCAGCTCTAAGTATTTCTCAGAACCAAAGCATTTATTTAAAAAAAAGAAAAATGAGGCTTAGCCTTTCATGTCAGAATAGCCAATATTTTTTCATAAGGTTATCAATCTCCCAGATGGAGAATTTTTTTAAAATTCAAGCTCTGATTGGCAAAGGTCAAAACCTGATACTGAGCCCAGAGAAAGTCCCCTTACTGTTTTGACATTGGTCTTCTTCAGTTAATTCTTCTTTTTCTTTTTATGAATACACAGAGTACCAAATGACTCACATCAGGGACAAAAAGTTTGCAATTTGCTTTTACAGGAAAAATTATAAGGTGTAATTCTACAGTGTACACAAATACCCCTTTTTCCCCTTTCCCATCACACAATGATTTAGGTTTCTAAGCAGGGAAAAGGGGCAGTGTAGCTCTTACTCCTGGGATGAAACTTGTGTAGCACTCACTGACAGGGTCACAGTGGGTTGCACAGGTTTATTGCTTATATCTGGATCACTTCCTCAATGTTCAGCTTCCTTTGGGTCCAACAAATAAGGAAGTGTTCCCATACTGGGGACTCGAGAGCTCTTTCCCATGATTCACCTCGAGTGCTATTGTGCCATAATTAGAATTGCCCTCTAAAGGCAACTGATTTCTCTCCATTGACTAGTAAGGGAGTTTATACACCCCTCTTAAACTGTGTTATCACTTTATAGGTGGAGATGGATCACATCTTTTTTTGTTTGTTTGTTTTTGTTTTCAAAACAAAAGGTGGGAAGAGTAACACATTCCTACATCCACAGCCTCTTGCAAAGATAAATACATTACAAGGATGGAAGAAGCTTTATGGTAATTACTGCCATCAAATAAATATTATAAGAATAGAGGGCTTATGATTTTAGAAAGGTTTATGTAAGACCTCTGACAAATGCTGATCCTGGTACAGCACGACAGCTTCAGGTCTGGCAAGACCTGGGTAATCATAAAACCACCAAATACAAAAGAAATTAGTTACTGAACTTCAGTTTAATGATTAAAAACTGCTCGTGTGTTTTCTTCTTTAAGGAAGGCATAACTGGACTGTGTTCTTCATCTTTGTCATACTTCAAGTCTCAAAAAATGAAGTCAAGAGAAAAAGAGGAATTTCTTTTGTTGAATGAGAAGTTAAAACATTCACCAGTTGCAAAACTGGCAGGACTCTCCAAGACCATCAGAAATGTTTGATGCAGTACAAATGGAATTTTAAATATTGGAGTGTTTCAGTTCACTTGTTTAAGTTTGGTGTGTGACAACAGGAATCCAGGTACAGGAGAAATCTCTTCATTTTTAAAACTGATCTATAGCAACATTTTTCATTTCTCACTTTTAGATATCCTAAATGAGAATGACTAAACACGTTCTTTTCTGGGCCAGAGTTCTTTAGTCTGTATCCATTTAAATGATAAAACCCTTTCATTCTGCTGAACTTTCTGTTTCAGATTCATTGCCTGCACTAAATTGTCCCCAATGTCCTGGTTTATTCAAGACCCATTCACTCACAAGATAGCCCCAAGACACTAAAACTGGTCAGCACATTGCTTGGAAAATAAATCCTTTGCTACTTTCTCAAACACATTTGTCTCCTTAGCCCTGAAACAGTTCTTATCCAAATCAATACTGGTATCAGGATAATTAAAATCTGCCATGTTTAAAGTTTTGGCATTCTTGCAGACCTCTCTTATCTATGAAACCATTTCCTGACAGACTTTGCTTACTGCCCTTGAAATCCAGGGCTACATTTTTAAATCATCTCAACACCATTGTGTGCTCTTTTATTCAAAACTTGACTACCTTAGCTGAAATATTTTGATGATTGCTTCAAATTTTTCTCCGTTACTGATGCTATTCTTTTCTCTTTTGTTGCCCATACTTGTCTAGTCATGTTAAATTTTTAATCATTTTCCCAATTCAACCATGATTGTATTACTCTATTTTTAAGGTTTCAGGGAAATACATTTCTAGCTCATAAATGATAATGTTACATCTTGTTACATTTACATAGACAAGAGTTTAAATCTCTTATTGGAATCCTCATTTGCACAGAACGGACAAAACAGAATCCTGCATGGACAAGGCACTGAATGTTTGGGTCCTGCTCAAAAAGTATGTTGATATTTACTAACTTTAAACGTGTTACCAGTTTTATTGACTTGGCATTAATAATATGTCATAAGGTAGATGCCTAATTAAGTATCTTGCTGACTTGGCATCTCAGTTCTTATGCAAAAGGATTTAGCTTTACCTAGTACAATGTCTGCTGTCAACAACTGACACATCAAGAACTGCAGGTTTAAGAAGTAAAACAGTTCACATGTTGGAATCTAGACAGTTTTCCTATAATTTTTTTTTTTTTCGCTTTGCTAATCTAAAAATTGGCCCAGGTAATTTTCCATATTAGCGGGAAAAAAAGAAAAATCAATACATGATTATAAAATTGTATTTCTTATCTTCCAGTGCTTGTGCTATCAGTAAAAATCTAGTTATCACAAACCATCCAACCTTCACAAGGTTAGTGTGAATTTGCAGTACAGTTGTTGTATCTGTGCTATTTTTTTATTATAGAACTGCTGCATGTACCTTTTAATTTGGTTGTCAGGGGAGACAGGAAGCAATAATTAAGGCTAAAAGATGGGGTATGGAAGCTTTATTAAAGGATATATTGAAGATGGGAATTTGATCTGAGAATTAGATTATGATTAGAGTTGTTAATGCAGCTGTGCCACTCTTGAGTGACAGAGCAGCAGATGAACTGAACAGGCAATTATAACTACAGGAGTCTCCCTAATCTTTACAATCCCAACCACACAGTCACATCCATTTAAATTAATTTTCATGAAGGCTGCAAATTTACAGCTTCACCAGATTGGAAATTTGTTTGTTTATCATCCACAGGAAATATTTTTAGGGAAGTAAATAGCACTGAGAGCCATCTTGTCTTTCTGCTTGTCTTTTTAACTTGCAGAATTAATAATATGAGATTAATCTGAAGGCTGCTGCCTTTATGAAAACTGATTGATTCTCAGCAGCCCAGTGTTATTATGATTATCTGTGGGAAGGTCAGAGGGAAGGCATGTAAAAGTCATAGCTGATTCATCAGTTCCCTATATTAAGCAGAAGATAAAAAAGGAGGCTTGTGTTGATCAGCGTTATAAGTGAGGAATCAGTCTTCCTTGCATTACTGAAACTGAAATTCTAGGAAAAGGATTTTAAACAACTTTGGACATAGTTATTTAAAGATGTCTGTTGAGGAGAGATAGCAATAGTTCATTACTATGCATGCTGAAAACCTTTTTAAGGAGTTCTTTGCTGCACAAAGATTAATTTACCACTACGTTTTCCCTCCTTCACTACTAATATAAATAATGGTTGTGGCTTAAATTGGCATTATATTTTGATAGACTAGTTTTTGACATACAAAAGAATATGCTACAGAACTGCTCAGAAACTTGGAAATGGAAACCACGAAACATCATTCTTCAGTTCCAGAGTTTTATTTTAGAATGTCTGTAATGAATGGAATAAAGTACGAACATTTAGAAATTAGGCACTGTTTTTGCAAAATGCTGAGCAGAGAGCTGTGGCAAGGAAAAAGAAAATGGTCACTTCTAAAAATCAGTGACAGAAAAAAAAAAAAAAATTCTACTGGTTGCCATTCAAGAAACCTGGAAGATAATTATAGAATATGATCATCTGCAGTTACCAGGTCAACAAAATACCTGGCTTTAAGAATACAAAAGCTCCCATCCAAGAACAGGCAATAGGTGTGCCTAATCTTCCCAAATACTGTAGTTTTTGCAACTGCCTCATCCTAACTCCCCAACAGACTAAGACTCAATTATATGTCACCTTCATTGCTGACAATTTCTTTCAGAGGGAAATGTGGGTTAGTACTCTGACAGGAAGCTGAGGTCCATCCTTACTGTGTCTCTGATCTAGGTGACTAGGTCAGCTGAAACATTAGAATTTAGCTGTAACCAAGGTGGGTTAATAAAATTCAGAGCCTAGAGACTGCCCAGTGAACCTACTTCTCATAGTGTATATTTACAAGCTCAAAGTCTATTCACAATTAGCTGAGGTGGGAATCTCAAGTTTGGGCTAATGTGGTTCTAATTATTTTACTAGAAAGTGATGTACTATAAAGTACATCTTAGATTTCATATTTTCTGTATAACAGATGAACATTTATTTTCCTATGAACTTGAAAATGTCAGTCAGGTGCTGTTTTATATTCAGGTAGGTTATTTACATTCTTCTGAAGAAAATTACTGAAACCAGCTATAGGAAAAATGTTGATACTACATCCTAATATCTTTGTTCAATGTCAATATTTTAAGTTATTCATACACTCTCAATTGATCTGAGGTGGGAGATGAGGGGTCAATGAAACAGAATACTTCATAAAAGCAGTTGACATGAGAATGGCTCCTGCAAAGAAGCCATGGTGAAATATATATTAAAAAAATATGAAAAATGGTGCTGGAATTAGATGAGCAAAATATATTAACAGTTGGAAGTATTGGAATTCCTTTTGTTATGACATATATTCATTTTTTTCCCAGAAGATTAATATATTTGAGACTTCTACTTTTTCAAGATTTGGATTTATTTAAGAAGTGTTGAATAATTGCTGTCACATTTGGCTTATTTACTCAGCAAGATAGCTTGCCTTCCTTGATCCCAGCTTTTCTGGGCCAAGGCTTTAAGGACAACATCTAGCAGATTTTTTCAGATGCTCTGCTTTAGTAGGTGGCTCCAAAGTTCATCTTCTTTTAACAGAAGTATGTCAAAATGCCCAGAAAAAAATGGTTTTGAGAGTTTTAAAAAAAAATTTAAATCTTTGCCAAATCCTAAATACATGAATTGATTTTCTCTTGCAGATACAAAAAGGTATTAATTGATCTAAAATATGAATGCAAAAATCAGAGAATTGCTGTAACCTGAGTTGAGCCAACATGTTTGTCCATTTTTTTTTTTTTTTGAGGAAAAGCAATTTTTTGAGATTTATTTTAAGCAATTTATAATTCATTCACATTGCTGTTGTTGACTTATAATTTGAAAACAGTCATCATATGCTTAGTGAAGTCACATGCTCAAAAGAAAATTGGTATGCACAAATGTCTGGCAAAAATCTGACAAAACTCTTCTCCTTTTATTTTATTTTCTCATCACTCTTCCTGTCTTTGATTAACACTATGCAATTATGCCTCCTCAGTGTTTCCTCATATCCGAATATTAGTTGATTAACCTTGATGATAATGGATTGAGAACTGGTTTTAAAAACTAAGTATATGAAGTATTTTATTCAAGAGGTTATGACTAATCTTTTTAAAAATCCTTGACTTATTTGGTAATTATACTATTTATAGAAGGTGAGTGCTTATCAGCTGTTGCTACTAAGAAGCGTGGAGTAAACGAGATTTTTTTCTTCCACTAGAATGCATTGAATAGTTTGAGTTTGAGGGTGATAGGTTTTGTTCTGAAATATATCTTCCTTGTGTAGGGAAAAGAAGCAAAATTATTTAGCTGGACAGACTTCATGCTGCATGAGAGCTCTGTGCCAAACTAGAGAGAGATACACCACCACTTGCAAATGCAGAGGAATTTTCTGGAAGGAATTGTCATTACAGCTGCTGCATATATTTTTTTGGTATCTCTGTGAATCTGTTACTACCAAAGGGTAAAGGATTTCTGCTGCTCTTCCTGGATTTGTGTGAGCAGGAAGAATAGGAAACTGAGTTAGCCTTTGAGCATTTTCACCTGAATTATGGCTCCTTTGTAAGAAGGGAGAAGATTACCTTTCAGTGCCTGAGAAATCTGATCCATACAACATATATATGTTTGTGTTAAACCACTTTTGTAGGTTGAGATCATTTGGTCCCTTTTCCTTGTCTTTTTAAAAATTAGAGTTTTTCAGGTAGGAAGTTTGCAAGGCCTGATTCAAAGCTCATGATTATCAGCAGGAAATCCACGTGATTACATTGATAGCACAATTTGTGACACATTAAAACATGTATCTCTCAAAAACTTCATCAATTTTAATTATTTTAAACTGTGTATGTTTCTAATGTATAGAAATATTACTGGAATAAATACATTGTTGTCTTATTTGTGGCTTAAAACCATAGGCATCTGAGTAGTGTTATTCTGTGGCATTGTGACCTGGTCTTTTCCCTTTCTATGACAAAAATCCATTGCCTATCTGCTTGAAATATACTGAAGATTTCTAAACATCAGCCATAAGATCCAATGGTAAGATCAAAACACTCTTGGACGTAAAAATCCATGTTGATTTAATTATAATAATAGTTTGGCCTAATACCGACATCATCAACAAAAAAATGTGGATCATTATCCAGCTTTTCAGCTTGTAATCAGTAAAGTACATAGGGACACTCCCATTGCCCAAAACTACAGAAGCTCTTTGATTTAGATCTTTGATTTAGATCACTATAAGACTGACAAGTTCTCTGAATATAGAAAGGCTAAACCATCCCTGGTGTTTTCTAAAAATTGTTCTTTTTGATGGTATATGTGGATTACTACTCAGTTTAGGCACCTTTACAAGTCAATGTGCCTTTCCACTCAATTCACGGAAAGTACATGTTTCTTCAATGTAACCAAAGTGTTTAAATCCATTTTTAAAGGTACTAGGCATTTAGGTGCTTTCGAAAGTTCAACTAGGTAAATATCTTTTTTATCATCCCTCAAAGCTTTTTGAAAGCAGGGAATAGAATTATTGATTAATACAGATGAAATAGCCAGGGTAAAATCCGACTTATCACATCAGGTGTTCTTTAATTTATTTTAGTTCCTTGATCCTTCAGAAAGCTGCTTCTCTCTGCATATATCCAATCACCCAATGATCAGTTCCAGATCTTCAAAGCTCACAGTTTAGTCTCTACATTTAATTTGAGAGAAAGAAACTGCATCATAAACTAGTATCAGTTTAAATGTGTAAAAGCTCCAGGAAAACTTCTAAAATAAAGTTCATTAAGTTCATAAAATGCTGTCAAACAAGAAACTTCCTTCTGATGGCATGATTAATTTATTGGTTATGATAGATCTTCAGGGAAATAAAAAAATATCTTTTGATATTTTGACGACCTCAACAGCAATGAGAGAACCTGATGTGAACCAGGGACTTGCAGCCAATACTGAAACGATACAGACAGAAATGAAGTAGCAATAGTTACTTTGATAATCTTCTGACACATTTAAGAGGAGAAAAAAGTAACATATTATACATTAAATAGTCTGTAAGCCAGTGATATTTATGATGTTCAGTATTCAAAGCAACTTAAAACCAGGTGGTGCATCAGGTGTACAGCTCCAGGTACGTTTCTGTATTTACAGTAAAACATACATTGAGGGAACACAGTTATGCCACATATTTTTTTGTTGAACTAAGAAAGTTTTTGTTGTTGCTGTTTGTTTTGGTTTGTTTGTTTGTTTTTTTTTCTATGGTACTTGAATTGTGTTACCTCATGGCAAAAGACGTAGTACATCATTCAGTTATTCTCATTTCTGTAAAAGTGTAGAAGGATAATTTAGAGTTACAATAATACCCTCCCATGTAGCATCACCCATGTATTATTTGCATTTCTAGAAAGCAAGTAGTTTTTATCTTTTTTCCATAAATGAGGAGCTTTGATTTGAGAGATGTAAAACAGGGCACATATATTTTAATAATCACAGAATAATAATAATAGAGTATAATAATTGTTAATAATTAAGTGAATCATCTATTCAGTAGCAAGGAGTAAATCATGCAGCTCAGTAATTTCAGGGTTAAAGTGTTCATTTCACACATATTATGAAATATCTGCAATAAATTGAAGTAATTATGCCATTAAGCAGTTCCTCATCTATTGAATTAATTAAACTTTGTGTTCATTTCATAACCTCTTTAGACACCCTCAGTTACTGCAGACTTAATCCTTTTTGAACCTTTCTATATTTAGTTTTCAGAAGATTGACTAAGACCAATCACTCGGTGCTGTAAGAATGGAATTGTTCTCTTACTTCATTATGCTATTCTTTTCCTCCACATGCCACCTCTTTTTTTTGTAGTCTGGGTTGTGAAATCAGGGTACTTGTGTCAAAATCTCCTAAAGGTCTATAAATGGGAAATGCTATTCCATGTGTATAAGAGGTTTGGTCACACTGCAATGTATTGCAATTAATTTGTTTCTTTTTTTCCATTTTCATTTAAGGGCTTTGTCATCTTCTTGCTTAAAATATTCTGAGATTAATCTCAGTAGTACAGTTAACGGGAATTAAAAAAAAAATAAAAAAAAATCTGTGCCATCTCTCTGGTTATATTCTCTAATATTTTGTCTGTCAGTACAGCTTGGCAAGACTATTCAGTATCTAAAGAAAAAATGGATAAGTGTTTATACTGGATGGAATCAACTGATTTCAATGCATTACTTTCAGCATCCAGATTTCCACTTATCTTCATCAGTAAGAATAGTAAATATATCATTGCATTTAGTATTAAAAAAAAAAAAAAAAGAGAGAGAGAAAGGGATTATTATACATTATCTGAAGGTAAACCAGCAACTAACTGACATCTTTTGTTCTGCTGCCTTGACTTGTTATGGCATTAGTCATTCCTATTTGTTGCTCTACCTGAGAAGAATTGGTGCTACTTACTTTGGGATAAAGGGGATCAGGACAGGAAAACTGCAAAATCTTTTTCCAAACAAGGTAGGAATTTTCTCTGTACATTTTGCAATAGGGGTGTAACTGCTTCTTGTCTCCAGTTCATGCACTTGTTATGTTGGAAGCGAGGCAAGGCCTTCAGCACAACTTCCTACCTTGCATAATTAATTTCATTTGAGAGGAAAGATCATAGCTATAAAAAAGCAAAAGGTACAGTACTGGAAATGAATAAGAGAGAAAGTGAATCTAATACTGTTTCTTAATGCAAATAATAGATATACTACACTGTTCCTGACAAAAAAATTAAAACTTAGTTGGACAAAATCCCTTCTGTGTCCTCAAATCTATCTTTATTCAGTAATATGCTAAAACAATGCACATTCTTTAACTACTGATGAATAAGAACAGAAAACTAATAGCCTTGGAAGCTCTGACTTGTAACAATTCTGCATTTTTGAATTATTTAGAAGCAAGGAAGATACCTTAAAATTTATTAAAATAAGAAGGACTTATTGTTTGCCTTGCTGTAATTCAGAAATGTCTGAATGAGTGCTAGAAGAAAATTCAAAAGCCTTTGAGAAGTCATGGATAATTTTTTAAAGAATCCATTAAATAATAATAAAAAAATCCATTAAATACTTAAAAGAATTTTAACCATTGCTGGCAATGCATTTGATACTCTTTTAATTCCAAAGAAAATAAAACTCACCCCAAAGTGTACTATTTAGATAACCAACCTGATTACAAAAAACTAAGTTCTTAGCATCAAGCTGTAAGTCAATTGACTTGAAATACTTATTAAGTCCATTTTTACTTCAGTTTCTGGAGACCAAATATTTTCTCAATAATTTATTAATTTCACCTAATTTTTTATCAGGAAAGTTTTAATAGGTATGAGATAAAAATTTCAATTAAACATAAAATTGAGAAACAGACTCTACAATCATTTCTTTGGCAAAATGTTTGATCTTCATAGATTATCTTGGATTTCCTTTTCTAAATACCCTCCTCCCCCAGACCCCTATTCCAGCATGGAGGAAACTTTCTTATGTTGTGGAAAACTCTCTCCTGCAAAATTTTAAATCCAATGCTGATCATGTTTTGTCTAGCTTGTTTGGAAATTTTATTTACGTGATGATAAATTCCTACAGTGTTTAGATAGATTCATATCATATTCCCTATTATTCTATTGATTCCCACTCTGGTAATTTTTATTACTAAATATGTTGTAATTCTTGAAAAGAGCCAAGTGGCCAACAAACATTGACTAGCAAGAAGGAAATTGTGATATTTCTGAACTCTGCATGTGGACAGACACAAATCCAGTGCCACTTTTATCTGTCTAGGATTTGATGTGTTTATTGTGGCTTCTTTCCAAGCATTATATCAAAAGTGGAACTTGTGATAGCCCTGAAAAAATAAAGTCACAACATTCTGATTAAACTGTGAGGTTCTCACATTGGGAAAGGTTTGTACCTGCTTCTGGAAGCAGCCATCAAGTTGTATATTAAAGAAGAGCAAGACATAGTATAGGACTGGATTGTGCACAGAAATGTGCTGCTTTGCACAATAACATGAAGTCACTAAACTTTAGTTTGCATGTAGCATGTTTATAAGAGAAAAATCTGTAATGAGGTTTTTTTTGTGCATAACTGTGTCTAAGTAACTTGTTTAAAGCAGGTTTTTGACAGATCACTGTTTTTTGCTAAGGTATTCTGTATCAAGATGACAGATCAGAGTCTTCAAATCACCAAATTGCAGCCACACTTTAATCAGCAAGATCCTCAAGGAGACGAGTATCCAGGCAACCCTGCGGAAAAGCAGCAGCAAAGGAAATTGCTCAGTGCTGTAGTCAGCTAGAGGAGACCTTTGGAAAGTTGGAATTAACGTAGAGTAAAAGCCCAACTGTGGCTTTCCAGGTCTGTCAGTCTGCAGTAGGGCTGTGTGCAGGAGTCGAGGGACTGCTTTTGTGCGAGGTGAATGGATCTGAGCTGGGAGGAGCAAAGTCCTCCCTGTCTGCTCATGACTGTCTTTCAGAACACTTAAGGTGCACTTCTGCTCAGTGTTACTCAGCTCTTACAAACTTAAACTTCTTTGCTCTCTTCTCCTTATCCACAGTCAACACTAGAGCTGAGACCTGTGACATATCACCAGGGACTGTATTTTCAAGCAAATATTAGGTAATTCCCTCACAGCTTAATGGGAATTACAAAATTCACAGCTATGTATGCCTTCAGTAATGTCTTTTCATGATACCACAGTGGAAAGTATTTCACACATATACCCACCAAGCATTTAGAAATGTCTAATTCCACAGTTACCATAGCTTTTTCTGTTGTTTACTCCACGGAAAAGAAAAATTGAACTGTGCTTGTGGCTACTGTTACATTTCCAACAGTGGCAATAAAGGAACTATTTCATATTTACTTGAACATTATTTAGAGAAAGACTTAGTCCACAATTCCTGAGTAATTGTCCAGAATCTGTACTGATGGATTAAGCCCTGAAAGTTGCATATAACCCCACTATATCACAGGAAACGATCCCTCAGTTAAATGACATTTTTTTAAAGCTTTGTTGAGAAGTAGGATACTGTCAAAATATTTACTGCTATTCCAAGACCTTTGTCAGTAGCTCTGTAAGATAAAATCCTTTCCTCTTGCAGCCGACATTCTGTTCTAATGAATTGTCTTATGAAATTGTCAGTAATACAAGATACAAGAACTGATATAATAAATGAAATTAAGCTTATTTTAAAAATCACTAATGATTTAGCGCATTTGTTCTCTTGTTCACAAGGAAAATGTTGATTTGACATAAAACAAGCTGTAGGTCTATAAATCTTTTAAGGGGTAACAGTAGAAAAATGCAATGCAGCAAGCTCGTTTCCTTTTCTCAGTGACATTTGCAACTTTTTGAGAAACAAGATACTGAGATTGTCTTTCCAGCTGACAAGAAATTGTTGCAGTGGCAGACACTTCCAGATGATCAGTTTATCTCTGACCTCAGGTGGGAACCATCCATGTCAATTTGTACCTAAGCTTGGAATAATTGTAGAGTCTATGTTAATCACCCCAGGAGGTCTCAACCAGCTCTTTTGTTGGCTCTTGAAAATGCACGAAGAGGAGCAGAAGCAGCTGAAGAGCAGTCAAGTATAGCAAGAATGTGCTTGGAAAGCAGGATTGACTCTGCAGTGTAAGAGGATTGCTTAGACAAATTTAGGACTGCAAAATAGTAAGGAATTGCGGCTGAGAACCTCCTGTGCTGAAAAGAGTGAAGTTGAAGGACGTAGTTAGCGATGCCTCTAGTGAGGAAAGTCAAGGAAGCTCATGTGTGGATGAAAATCGTGGAAGAGGTAGGAAGCCCTGTGGAGAAAGGGCTGTGATGGAGGGGCAAAGCACCCTCTCTGTCAGTCGTGCTCTAAGGGACACACATGGAGCGATTGGCATTTGAAAGCTGCACGTTTTCCTCCTGGCCCTTTCTGGATTTTCCATGCTTCAGCTTTCAGTTTGTCAAATTCAAATGAGCCCGTGGGTTTGTGTGGTTCAATCACACATCCAAGTCAGCCAGATTTTTTGAGCTAGGGACTTCTACTTCCAGCTGAAATAGCCAGCACACCCACAAGGCTGCTTCATCTGTAAGAAGTTTGTAAACAATATGATTATAGCAATAGCAACAACAGAGCTTCCCTCTCTATGCCAAGTGGGAAGAGGTGCTGTTGAGATTTTGGAGAATAATTCTACCCTCTATGGGAAGAACTGAGTTCTTTGTTATTAGCTTTCATCATCAAAGTTGTCTCAAAATGAAAGAGTTCTCATTTCACTGTTGTATTATTTTAAAGCCTAAAGGGATCCTAATGACAATCTGTGGTCTAGGATGTTAAGAATATGGAAACTCCATTCCTTAGGGGTGTGCTGGTGGCAGATTTTACTCTCATGTAAAAAACATCTGGGCTTTTGCTTTTCTGTCTAATGGAAAGACAATTTGTAGACTGATATGGTTGTGTCTTTGATTCTTTCAGAGGGAGCATATCTACTGCATAACTCTTGTTTCCTACAACTAAAATATTTCCTTGTGATGTACCTTTTATTACAATAAAATGCACAAGTACTCTGATAGCTGTATGTGAGGTGCATTAACAGCTACTATTCTGAGTCTCAGAAAAAGAAGAGATTAGCAAAGTGTTTAAATACCGGGAGTGTTTTCTTAAGATGAAAAAAAGATGATAGCAGATGAAAGGAAAAGATTATGAGATTACAGTGTACAATCTAATTGTATAAATATCTTGGTATACCTAGCAGTTCTCATCTGCATCTTCATTAAAAAAAAATCAGCAACACCAACATAATGAGAAAATAAAGTCTTTCTTAAAAGAATTGGGGTGATATTCTTCTATGCAATAAAGAAATTAAGGGTCATCAGGTTTCTTTATATATTTGCAAAAATTACAAAGTGCATATGATCAGACAGTCTTGCAAATTTATTTTTGCAAATCTGTTAGCTTTAGAAAGATTTCTAGAAATCATTGGTGTTCTTTATCTTCCAGAATGTAAAAAATAACAAATGTCTCATGTGCCTTTTAAAAAGTACTCTTCTATTTTCTATAATAAGAAATAATTGTGTATAATGGCTGAAGAACGTGTATGTCTAATGCTGCTGTTTGTCTCTTTCTGATTTCATCTCATGCTTCGCTATACCTGGAGTTCATTCTGCGAGGTATCCATTTCCTCTTTGCCAACAATCCTATCAAAAAATTTGTGCAACAATTGAGGCCTTAGCTCCTAATTTCTATCTACTATTTAACAATTCTGTCCACGTGTGCTCCTCTTCCCCCATATATTCACCTGGGGGAAAAAAAAAACAACTATTTTCACTTTTTGCACTGAAGACCATTTCATTCTCAAAACAGTGATGTCGCTCAGCCCAGGCCTGGTTAATGACAGATCTATGGCAAATCAGATCAGTCAGCCATGAGGGTCTTCAGGAATGAAAGGTACCTTCTTTTGTGAGAGGTGTCAGTGCTAAATCATTAAATCTGTGCATCAGTATTAAAGAGTAAAAAAAGCTGATTCTGTCCTTCTTACCTTATAGCACTTCAGCAGCTTTTAATGGCAGAAATATGCAACGTTATTTATTAGCTCCAGTAACCCAGGGGCTCTCATTTTAGTCAGCAAGCTGTGAATCACCCACTGGGCATCTGACACGTACTGCAAGACTTCAGGGATTTAAGACAAATTAGACTCAGTTATTAGAGTCTCATCTTAGAATCTGTGTTTGTTTACAGGCTACTTAGCAGCTACAAGTACAGATTTACCAACTGAAAGTTATTTTCCATGTACATAAAACACAAATTTGCTAAAATAGGCTGGTTAATGAAGTTAAGTCCTGGAATTATTCTAACTACTGTAAGGTAAAGCCTCCTTACTTGTGGTAATGAGATACTTGATGAGAGTCAGGGCACTTCTTGAGGCATGAACGCTTTAATACCATGAGTACGTCAGCTGGAATGCCATGCTGTTGAAACATAAAGAGTATCTCAAGACATTTTCCTTTTTCTTTTGCTTTGCATTGCACAGAATTTCTTCCTTGGGGCAATGCTTAGGACTACAAAAGGCCTAGGCTTTGCTAGAAATTTCATTGATGGGCTGGAACATACTAACAAGTATATGTTTGTTCCATTTCGCCACTTCATTCTTTGGAACTGCAAAGAAGCAAAGGTTTTGAAAGTTTTACATATTTTTCAATTGTGATTTTTTTATTAAAATGATAATGCTTTAAATTAACAAACTAAAATTAACCTGAATGTTATGTTTGACTTTATCAAACTTCTGTTGTTTGTGTGGTTTTTAGAGATCAGTTGATTCAGAGAGGCTTCTTCCCAGGTTCTGTGAATTTCCTAAGCAGCTGATGACTCCATAGTGACTGTCAGGGCAAGGCAGTGTTTAAAACTTGCAGAATAGGTGCTGTTAGACACAGCAATAACAGTTTTGTGACAACTGGAATTCCTAATAATTCACAATATAAAGCTTTGTGTTAAATTTATTCTCTTCCACTTCTAAATGGCAAATTGCCTAACTACAGTGTTTCTTGTATAGAAGTATGCCAAATAAGATAAACACTGCAAATTTTAGTTATATTAAGAACATGAAAACTTATTAAGGAGGAAGATTTTCCAAATATAATAACTGTTAAGTACATTGAGATTGTACCATCATAAAAAGTGGCTTTCTCCTGCTGATAAGAGGTAACACGGGACAGTTACTACTTCACACACCTTTGAGAGCTAAGTGTCAAAAAAAATATAATAGAAGAGATACAGACAGAAATTACACAAACCTTGAAACAGGATCACAACAGTGTAAGAAATACTGGAGGTTTCTGTGTGACATACCTGCTCTGCCTTTTTCCAAACGGTATTCTCTACGTCGGTAATAAAAGAATTTCCAGTCTTTCGAGTTATGTGGCTGCATGAAGGTATAAGGAGCCTTATTGTAGTCACAGTCACATTTTAGACTGATAACTGTGACTGGGTAACAGTGCTAGAAGCCATGCAGAAACAGCAGATAACAGCAGAAACAGACATAAATGTCAAGCTTTGCATTTTCATTTCAGCACATAAAGAACAGTAATCCTTCACTCAGTGTCCCAGAGACAAGATTTATTACATATATTGCAGGCCACCCAAAATGCTTTGGGGTTGCAGTATTCTGAGAAATAGTAAATGAGAGATCTCAAGTGCATGAGTAAAGTAGATGAGAGATAGGATTTAAGCTAGACATTGGGAAATTCTGGCTGTAAGAACAGATGAGTGCTGGAATTTGTTGTGTGCATAACTGTGCAAGGTCTCTCACTGGGGATATCTGTAAACAGGTTAGAGAAATGTCTGCCAGAAATTGTTTATGGGAAACTGAGGATCCTGTTAGGGGGAAGGTGGATGGCTTATATGACACTACCAAGTTTATTCAGTGAATGATTTTGGGATGTGACATGTAAAAAACTGACAAAGGGAAATAGATTTTTTCTTTGTGTTCTACTTACAGACATGTTAAACAAGTGTTTCACTAAGTCTGTATTCAAAAATATTATTGGTCATTGTGAACCATTGTGCCATCCTTCTTTATAGGCACAATTAGAAAATATCTATAGTGGCAGTACTAGGGTTTAAGCCTCATGGTGGCATATGCCACTGATTTTACCATGCAAATATATTACTTTTCAATGGATCCCATGGCTCTGTTATTAAATATGCTGTCCACTGCTCATTTTATGGATGATTTGGAAGATTTTCACTTATTAAAAAAAAAAAACACCACAAATCAAAATGTATCAAAATGACATAATTTTCTCAATTGTAAAATATTTCTTTCTCACCCTGAGCTTTCCAGGGTCTACAACTCATGATTTTCACTTCATGTTCCAATAACCCAAAGCACTGTTGAATGGCCAAATGTCACCATCGTATCAAATTATTTTGATTCTGGCCTATAAATTTGTCAGTTCACTTCAAAGAATCATCATCCATATCAAATTTCTTGAAAAACTGGCCTGAGATTTGAGTTTTCCATGAAAACGTGAAGTAGAAATTACACAGGGCCATTTTGCACATCTCTTTTGAGACAATCTGCTTATATTACCTGAAAGCACCACAAAAAATCCTAGGTCTGATTTGACTTTATTCTTGGAGAGAATGACATGAATCATGCAAACAATTCCTCAAAAAAGCTCTACTGATTTTATGTCCATTCAAGTGAAATGAAAATCATGTGGTTCATCTGTGTAACAAATTAAAAAAATTAAGTAAAAAAAGGGATTATAGATACAATGTCACGGAATGGTAGAATCATCTTGAGTTTGAAAGGACCCAGAAGGATCATCATGTACAACTCCCTGCTCCTCTCAGGACTACCTAAAAATAAACCATATGACTCTGGCCATCGTGCAGACATTCCTTGAACTCTGGCAGGCTTGGAGTTATTACCACCTCCTTAGGAAGCCTGTTTCAGTTAATAACCACTCTCTCAGTGAAGGACCTTTTCCAGATAACACTCTCACAATATATTCAGTGTCTCTACTCTCAGAGATTCCCTGACATTCAGATGTTGCACTGTGGAAGAGGAGATCCAAGAAGGTGTTACCACAGCTGGAGTGCTCCTCTGTATCTAATTAAAATAATAATAATAATAATAAAAAAAGGTAAAGACCTTTGTATGGTAAATTCTTCTGACCTGAACATTCTCTCCACAACTGTGTATTTAAAACCTGCAGACTGACCCTTGCCACCTGTCACCACAAACATGTGGCAGACTTGCAGTTAAATATAACTGTGTGGTACCCATAGACACCAGATGATCAGCTACAGCAAAGGAAGCTGATACTCATGACAACGGCCAGCTTCTCTTGAATGCTTACAAAAAGCAGAGCTGCTCCAGCTGATATCTGAAAGCTCACTAATGCACAGCTAATTACATGCTTTTCAGAAATGCCAGTCAGCCTTTTAGTCTTTGCAAAACCTCTATCAGTGACAATGTGTATGAAAGACAAAATGAGACAGAAGGTGACCAAAGTCCTTTAGAGAAATCTCCTTTAAACAAGTAAAAGGACATAACTTGATAGTCACTGATTACATGTTTGCAGCACTGTTAGTCAAGTTTTTCCGCTTTGACCTTTGCCTTTATTTTTTATACTAACCCTGCTTAACACATAGTTATTCTCTTAATTATAATGTACATAATAAGAGGATGCAAAGCTAGTTTATTATCTTGCTTTGAATTATCTGTACTGGCCTCAGAAACAACCATTTACCTGCTTTAGACCATTATTGTTTAGTGCTTAATAAATGGCAAAGAAGGTTCATGAAAGGTGCTGTGGTTGATTGCAGGAAATTGTCTTCTACAAAAGCAATATTAGTCTGAGGTCATCTTGAGATTTAGTATAGATGGGGAGATCTACAGAGTTTGAGCTCTATAGACTTCAGTTTGTGGGGAGAGAATCAGAATGTTGGTACCTTATTTCTGTGCAATTAAAATGTATATCCTTGTCTATTTAATAGAAATTGTATTCCATAAAACCTGCAGACTCATTGCTCAAATGCAATTTTAAGAATGAGGAATAGCTGAAGATAAAGATTAAAAATACATTATCTTAAATTTTGTTACTAAGATGTGGATTATATACTGCTGTATAAATATAGACTAAATTTAGCATGCGAATTATATGAAACTCCGAAAAAATAGAAATATTTTCCACAGATCATGTTCACTTTACTGACATTTAAAATTCCCATTTTCCCCCACCACAATTGCTCTTTCTCCCTGAATTCCCCACAAGAAACACTGGGCACAGCAGCTGCTTCACCAGGATTTTTAGGTGATGTCACATAGGTGGGGTCTGTCACTGTTTTGTGCCAGACCCTGCCACTAATATGATGGAAAACACTGTGCTGTGTATGTTGCCCTACCATGGTATTCCGTGAAGGAAAAGTTCCATCTCTTATTGTTAAATATATACAACTGAGCAAGCTGTAAGACTGAGGAGATCCCAATCAATAATATTTAGACTGGGCATTCAAAACTCCTCTTGATTGTGTTCATTACAGCAGCCTTTACAACTACTGTTTGCTTTTCTTATTGCTAAGAGAGGAGGCTTTGTTATCTAGTGATTGAATATATCTGTTTGCAAGGTACCCAGTGCTCCTGGACAACATTCAAACTTGGTGCTTTAAGCAAAGTTTCAGTCTCAATTCCAGTCACTCAGCAGCAGTTCATAGGTAATGTCAAGAAACTTGTGAGCTATATGCAAAAATAATGGGGACAGGAAAAATGGCAGACACTGGAAAAATATAAACCACTATTTTCTAAAGGCTCTCTCTATACTGGCTGAATACTGGTTATAACTTTGTAGAAATCTTAGTAAGAAAACCTACCTGAAAGGAAATAGAGGTTAAAAGATGACATCTGGTCCTAAGAAAAAGGGAGGATGGTGAGCTCCATATGAAAATTTAGGAAAACTGCTATTTAAAAGCCCATGTAAAAGTGCCTCACAATGACATTTCCATTCTCTTTTTTTCATAAGCCAACTGTACTTTTCACCTTACAATAAACATATTCACAGAAATAAATGGGCAAAAAGATATTTTTCTCTTCTGTAAAAAAATGCAGATGGCAGCTTACCTTTTACCATGGTAATCTATGTCTTAGTTTTTTGTTAATAATGTCACAGAGAAATACAGGACATAAGAGAAACAGACTGGTTTTATTTTCATGCATGGCACTTGAACACAAACGCTGCAAGCCTAACAGTAAAATAAATGAGGGGAAGCTAATGATATTCAGTTTTCCACAACTGTAACAAGTCCCAAAGTCTTATTGCAACTGATGTGCTTCTTTAGGCAAATTAGTACCTAGTTTTCCCAGACTACTGTAAAACTGGCCTATCTGCACAGTCTTCTAGAGGATGACCAACTTACACTGATTCAACAGAACTCAGAGTTAGAAACAAAGAGCAGAGTTGCCGTCCTTTCCCCTCTCTTCCATGTTGTGCTGCTGTGTCCATCCCACCCCCCTCCTTCCTGCACCCCTACACTGATATTTTTATTTAAGTTAAAGAATAAATTCATGAAAATGAAGAATCCCTAATTCTCTCTAAGATGAGAACTTTTTTCCTCATAATGAAATTGAGAAGCTAAGACCAAATCTTCAGAAGGAAATATCTGAATACATTTTACTGAAAGAATTGTGTTTCTCCTAGCCTAGCTTGTGATAGCTTTTGGGTATTGATCCTATTCAGGGTTTGGCAGTACAAGATTCAAAGTCTTGTTCAAACTCCTCTTTGCAGGCAGTGTTTATGTCTCAATACCAAAGTGTGTGCTGAGAGAAGAGAGTTACATGACTTATGTTTTATTCACTAAATCTTGAAGCTTTTGGGAACTGATTTTCACTCAGTTGTTATTAAGTTATGAAGACACATTCAGATCTTGTGATCATTGACTCAGTTCTATCTCTTAGATAAGGTCTGAATTTAGACTTTTAAAGAAAGCACATTTTTATACTTGAGGACTTCAGTGATGTAACTACTGGTCTCTTTTCTGTCATAAAAGCCTCTGTGGCAATTCGCAGAGACAACTTCATTAGCCTGAATTGTCAGAGAATGCTTATACCCTAGTTACAGATATCACTTCCTATTTTGTTTAATGCTGAGAGACTGTGATCCTTTTCTCCTGGGAAATCTTCATTGTAAAGTAGGACTTTAAAGTAAAATCAAAGCCACCACAGTTTTAAAGTTGGGAGTGACAAAATGGCAGTTCTTTCATGTAGAATAAGAAGCTGATGGTTAGAGGCAAACAAGAAACAAAAAATGCAACCCTCAAACCAGAATCAGACTAATCAGCCAGCTGCCTGAAATACATCTGTCACTGGACTCCTAGAAAGATGCCAAGGTACAGCTTCACTCCAGTCACCTTCCACCCCACAGATCAGAACAGAAGGGGTTATAAAAGCTGCGGTTCATTAATGAGAAATATTCAAAGTGAAAAGGTTGCACGAGCTCATTATAATTATCAGTAATTTTCCTTCAGTGGTAACTACAGTAAGAAAGGAACTTCAAAAGGTCCCACTATACCAACTCAATACCAAAAGGTAGCTGAAACTGCATTTTGTAAGCTACAATGGCAAAAGTTTTAGCAGAAGAGCTCAGCAAATCAAGAACACCTAGTTAGATAAGAAGTCTTCCCAGAAATGGGCTAAAGAAAATGAAAAAGAAAGATAAAATGAATTTTGATATGTTATTCCCTTAAACCCCTTTTTTCACCCTCAAATAGAGACCTGATGAAAAGACAAATAACCAAAAATTAAATGTTCATTTCCAAAAAATGAAAATTTATAAAGTATAAAACCAAAATCACTGACTGAAGTAATTTGTTAGTACTTACAGGTCATCTAGAGAAAGATTTTTACTCTGTTTTTCATCTACTTTGTGGATACCTGTTCATCAGCAGTCGTGAATCAAATCACGGGCACCAGAATTTGATTCTTTCCTCCTCTGTTTCATAAATTCCCAAAGTAAACATGTAATTTCCTGCCCTTCTCTATTGTTCCATGTGTGAATGACAGTTGCCAAGAAAGAGATTACAGGTTTTGAGCCTCTTGAGTGTCATAATTCAGAAAACCATATCATAACCTAACACACCAACCATACCCTGTTCATCATTCTCTAGTCATCAGAGTCCTGCTTAGCTAGCATGTTTCTCCACTACCATCCCACTGCTTGCTGAATTTCTGAATGGTTTAGGAGAAGGGAGACGCCACCAAGGCTTTTCAGACTGATGGTATATTCAGGGTCTTGCACAACTCTGGGCTCAAAGGCTGTAAGTGAAAATTTTATGCAGCTTCCTCTCACATGAGGATCAGGGCTGAGCTCTGTCTTGGGAGCACAGGCTGACCACAGCTGCCAGGAGTGAGAAGGCTGTTGAAAGCACTTGCAGAAAAACATTGAGAGGATAAATGATCTGGAAACAAATTAAACATTCTCTATGGTTGAAAAGCAACAGCTTGAGAGGAAGTGGGTGAGGGAGCAGCAGTACTCAGAAAAGAGGCAGCGGTGGTGGAAACTCTGGATGAATGCAACCATTACACAGCATTTTCTCTATGCTGGGATGCACTAAGTTGCTGGTCAGTATTTCTCTGCTTTCTGGTGAGTTCCAACTCTTCACGACTCCTTTGAAAGTGACAGCATTGTTCTTAGATCTAAAATTGTCAAAAAATACCAGGAAGCTTACTGAAGTTCCACACCCCTACTTATGCTTTCATCCATGTGCTTTTATTCAATTTCCAGTCACACTTTGAGATGGTGACTATCGAGGGGCTGGGTATGAAAATAAATCAGGCAGTGCAGAGGACTTCTCCCTTGTATCACTTCTTGCAGCACAGCACAGCCACAGTAGGTACAGCACAGTAGGTAAATTGGAAATATGATTCCCACTGCTACAGTGAACTTGGAATATGAAGTGTTGTGTATGTGAAAAACCTTTGGGATGGTTATAAGTGGAGGTAGATACAGCAGTTTTTTTCCCTCAGTGAGAGGAGTCACTGCAGTATATTTCATATAATTCCAAAAGAAAAGAAGCTAGAAAAAATGACAGAGGGAGAGATAATTTAGAGGAAAAGAAATCTGGTATTTTCAGGGAATACCAAAAAATTTATGATTTTAATGAAAGAAATTAGTAAAGTGCTGATTTAGACTTTTTCTTTAAGCTGATACCTGCATTTTGTTTCTTTTCTTTTTTCAGTGTCAAACATGGCCATGCTTTGAGCAGGAGGTTGGAATAAAGATTTTGATGTCCCTTCCAACCAGTATTAGTCAATGATAAATATGTGTTGGCAACCATTTTTTTCCCGAATATGTTGCATTGAGGATTTTGATAGATCAGCTGACTACCTTCCACACAGAGCAAATGTTTATCCATTCTCACTGGCCCCAGTCATCACCTCTAGCTCAGTAAATGACATCTTTTCCTGGTGCTACCAAGTTTCTCTCTTCCTCACGTGGGACAGAGTCCTGACCCTTTTCAGACAAACTCCCTCAATCCAGATACAGCTTTTCAATAATATTTTATCACTAGCATTTTTTTTCTACTTGGGGGAAAATAGAGTTTTGAATACAGAAACAGGTATAATTTCTGGATCTGATGAGCAGGGAGACAGATTCACTGATAACAAGCAGATTGTGGGAAGAAGGCTAATGCCATGCTTAGCCAGATATTGTCTGAAATGTGCATACTGAGGTAGAAAAGGTCAAGAAAACCACTGAAAACACATCCTATCAGTCTAGGAGCTTTCAAGATTTAATTTATTCTGCAGCATACAGAGTGCTCAAAGAGTTTCCATATTGCCTTACATATTTTCTTTCGGTTTTTTTCCAAGGCTGGAAAGTCTGTTTCACTTGGCTACATGAAAGGCCATCTGATCTTGACAGCCACCACACCAGAAAGGTGTAAATGATTTGTGTAGCCCGCAAAGTCGTTATGGATTCACAAGGAGGACTGAGCCATACAGTGTGCCCAAGCCCCATTTACAGCCCTAAGGCTTATCCTAACAGCCATGTGCAGAAAACCCAAGTGATTGTGCTGAAATGAAATAAGGCCCTAGAGCTTGCTAACCCAGCTTTAGCCTAGGGTTTAATTTCTTTTTTCATCTCATTCACACCAGTAGCAACAATTCAGTCTGCCCTCCTCAACTACAGCAGCAAATGAAAGAGCTGTAAATCAACTTCCCTTCAGATGCGTTGCTGTTGAAGGGGATTTCCCTCTATTATTATATCATTGTGAGAAAAGACTATGTAGTGTGAACTTTTTAATAAAAGTGTTTTTTTAAAAAAATTACTTAAGATGCTTGTGAAGAGAGATGTTAAAGTTCAAACATTCTTTGAGCACTGTTTCATTTCTACTGCACTTAACACGTACTCCACCTGCACCATTAAGTTACAAATGGCAAGGAAAATGAACCCTTGCCATAGGCACTGCGTAGCCCAGGGATTGCTCCTGGAAGTATTCCTTCTTGCACAAAGCTCAGCAATCATCTCAGCACTGACACTGAGGAATAGGCTGTCTTTGCAATAAGGCTCCAGAGTGTTATCCGACTGGAATTAAACTCAATTATTTTATAATTAACTTCCACTCGAGATAGTAATTCATTAGCTTTAGGAAAAAACAAAGACAGTTACACAACCCATCTAACACGGTTGTTCCACACAGTACCCTATTTAGCACAAAGCATAGGGTAAGTTTTCTAGAAATTTCATAGCATGACTTGTAATATTTTCTGTGGTAATACTCATGTTAATAAGATAATGAAATGTACCATTTCCAGGTCTTTCTAAAGAGGTATTATTTTTATTATAATTCATATGGTAGCATGAATGAAATTATATCAGCTTCCATGAGCTTATCTAAAAGCACTTTTAAAGGAGATTAGTATGTTGCTAATGGAGAAAGAGGAAAGATGAACTGTGACTTGCCTCCTGTATCAGCCTGAAGGACATCTCTGAATAGCATTATAAGTCATTGCTCTAGGAGTTCTGACTATGGCCTTTAATAGTACTCAACAATCCAAACAACAGACCTCATTTTTTCAAACGTTTAGACATGCACTGTTAAAGATATCAGATGTTATCTCTCTTTTTTTTAATTATTTTTTTCTTTATTAAAAGAAGGGAGAGTTGCTAAAAACCTTTTTTTAAAAAAAAATACTAAGAGCTGCCCTTCAATTAAAACAAGCAAAAACTTATTTTTCATATTTTACATAGAAACCTTATTTCAGTATTTGATTTATTTGTTCCCACAGTTAAAAAAAAATCATTTAGATAGCAATTTTAATGTGCTCCAGTAATTTCTATGAAAGCTTGACGTATGGAAATTAATTTTTAAAAAATCAAAATTAAACACCTGTAAGCTGTATATGGTTCTATTTATTAATGTCTCTCCAAAGACATTTTTGGTCTAAAAAGAGTACTGAGTTTTTATTGTGGTTTAAACCTTATATCATTTTCATCAGCCTTCCCTATGACTGTGTCCATTCATAAATGCCCTCACATACACAAGGATTTTACTCCTTTTATGCTTTTCTCAAGGAGTAGTTTAAAAACCCATGAAAAAGGCCCCTTTAGAGCATATTTTAAGTTTCAAAATGATTATTTTCTGGTTCTTGTGGTCATATTAACTGCCTGTGCGGATTTCAGAAATATTGCAGAAACCTTCTGATAGTTCATTGTCGGGGATCAAGAAATCGAACTGAGGACATGGGAAGCTTGGAAAAAGACTGTTTACCCGAAGTAAAATCTCTGAAAAAGTCTACCACTGGAGGAAAGAAAATTCGGACTGCTTGTTGTTCACCATATGTTAGATTATTATTGTTAGTGCATGTTGTTGTATATGTACCCCAGTTTTATTATATTTTTCCCCTCATAATGTTGTAAAGTTTATTCCAAATTTTTGATTGGTTCTTAAGATACTGCAATGCAGTATTCCCTTATTTAGAAAGTTTCCACCCATTCATTGTAATGTCTCCACCTTTTTATTCCAAGTTTAGAATTGCTCCTTCCCACTTTTTCCATGTATGCTTAGTTCCACCCAGTTTCTAGAACCTTCCAGTCAGAACCTTATAAAAGTCCCTGCCTTTACTCCTCCCACGGATTTGCTTGTCCCCCGGCGTCCTGTTCACACCTCAGGTAGCTCGCTGCCTGAGGCTGCTACAATAAAAGGCTACAACAGGAGTGAGCAAGAACCCACAAGCGGGTCTGCGTAGTTCTTCTGCGCCGGCCTGCGTTAGTTCATCTGTGGTTTTGGATATTTCATTGCGGATCTGAATTTCTCATAGGTAAGTACTATCTGGGAAATGAAGCTTTGAGGCCTCTCCATGGTAACTCAAATAATGCTTTCCTCTCGTACATTCCTCTGAATTTCTATCTGAATGCCATGAGTGAGGGAATTTGGCAGAATAGAAAAGGGGGACATTTGGGAAGCCTGCAGAATGCATGCCACGGAGCAAGAGGGTTGTCTCGTAGATCTGCCTGTAGCTGAGTTTCACAGCCTGCCTCACATGTCATTGCTGAAAACCAGCTTACCCGTTCTTGTCTCATACCCATGCCAGAAAACACCAGTACCAACTGCTTTCTTTGGATCCTCCATTTTTGATGGGAGCAAACTCCACTGACAAATCTACTTGATAGACCCAGAAATCTGCCCAGCAGCTACACCCACTTACCGTCATCTCTGCTGTCAGCACAAAGGCGACTGGTTCACTTTCTTTGTGAGCTCAGTGGATCACGGACCACGTTTCCCAAAAGAGACTTTTTGTCCCCAAAAAGCACACAGCCAAAAGACAGAAACATGAAGCAATCAATGAAGAAAATTCTGAAAAGCAGATATTTTATTTTTTTTTTAATAGAAGAGGTAAAAATGGAATAAATCAAGGAGCTGAATGGCATCCCTTCTGCAGTTTGTAACTTTGCAGAAATTTTCATATGTCAAACTGGTACTGTAATTTGACAGTTAAAATGCTTAAGGTTACCTAGAAAACTTCTACAAAAATTAAAGTCTGGGCAGTGTTAATAAATATTATTTTATTAAAGAGATAAAGAGATTTCCACTCCCTTCTGTGTGCTAGCTAAATGTAAGAGAACTCTGACATTTCCAGTTAGCATTTGCTACAAAAGGTGTATACACAAATATAACAGAAAATTAGTACTGATATGAAAACCCAAAATCATACCACAGCAGCATAATTAGACAGAACACCAGCCAAAGTTTTCCTATCTAAAATAAAAATCATCAGCAATGTATAACAGATACTGAAAATCTACATGAAACATTTAAAAATAAAAACAAACCATCCAGAGACAATTCAAACAAACAATTTGAAATACATTCGAGATTATAATGTAGTGCATGATGTTTAAAAAAATGTGGATTTTTTTTATTCTTGGTCTGAAAGTAGTTTACAAAGCAACTGATACTTGCATTGAGTGAATTAATAGAATCACACAAAATAATTCAGAAGAGGATATGTAACCTTTTATGGAAATGTTCGTGGAAAATCCTGAAAGCATACAGAGGTTTGTCAGGCCCTAAAACAATAAGAGAAACATGTCAATCCAACTGTAAAGAAGTATGTTGAAGAGGATGGATAGCAAGCTGCCTGGTTTACTCTGGACAAGATTAACAGTGACAGTACAGCTTGATCACCTCTGGTGGATCTAAGTGGAACAATTTAAGAGATTAACTGGATGCCATTGCTGGTCTGTAGAGCACATTATGCCCCCATTTCAGCTTGAACTCGCCAGAGAGGCAGTTTGGGATAACTTCGTTGCCCTGAATTGGATTGGGAAGCACTTATATATCCTGATCTAGCCATACCCAAAATAACGGATAATCGCTGGTACAAAATAGGATAACAAAGAAATTCCATCCTAAATTGTCAGCAGAAATTCCTTCCTGTATTTTTAATGACAAACTGTAGAGCTTCAAAGAAGTCTCTCATGGTCTCCTCTTGGTTTTGCCCTGAGTAGTATTTGTGTTTTCCTTCTGGGCTTGGTCAACACACTGCAGTGCTCACGTCACCCTTTCTTCTCTGGCCATTTTTAGGGACAAGATTTAGATGAGCCTACAGTTTATCCTAATTAATAAAGCATGGAAATGTAGGACAAGGAAATGACAGCCAAATTTTTACTTATATCACCTAACCTTTTTGTTTGTCCTTCGGATGGCTCTGCAGAATCACTGAAATAAATCATATTTATTGTGGTCTGTTTTGCATGATATTATTATTTTTTCACTGGCAAATAACTTGGACAATGATACTTAACAGACTGACATATTTTTTGTTGCGTGAAGACCTGAGATAGGTAGAAGAAATTTTGAGAAACTGACACTAATTTCTTCTGTCTCATGTGTTTCTTAATATATTGAGTTATTTTTCCATTAACTCCACTGGGATCCTTTTTTATGAGTCATGAATGGACAGGAAATCTTATTTCTAAAGGACTAGAGATAGAGTTGCTGAAGACACCCTTGAGTATGTAGTCAGATCCTTTTCTAATGGAGAGAAAATGCTCCCAATAAAAGGATAGACAAAAAAAAAAAAAATTAAGGACAGCATGGTGTGAGGGGAGGAGATAATTCCCTGCTTCCCACTTAGGTAGTACTAAATAGAGTTTGTGTTCTAGATTTTGTTTATTTTTGATGATTCCTTTGTGGCTTGTCACAAAGTGGAACTGCCTAAACTTGGTAAACAAGTGAAAACTTAAAGTATGAGCTTTTATTGCAGTTACTTAAAGAATCATCCCTGTGCTGCTGAGGGTAGTTCTCACACAGTCTGGACTGGTCAAACTACAGGTCAGAAAGCCATAACTTTCAGGTCTGGACTCTTTGGGAAAGAGAACATTGCTGGCACTCATTATGATCCTTTGTGTGACTTCTGATTTGAGAATTTCTATTGACTATTTCTGTTATAAGGGTGTGCAAAAGAAGGACCTAGATTTTCCATTTTAGTTTTCTTTAGATTCAATTGCATTTTTGTACAACACTCTTTGCTAAATGAGTGGATCTGAAACTTTAGGCTCAAAAACCTCCTGTCTGAGACCAATTCTCTGTTTAAATTTCTCCTTCTTTAAGTTACCCCCTCATGACAAGAAAGATGTTCCCTCCCTGCGAGAAACAGTAGAAACTGTTTATATTCACTGTCAAACACCCATCACTTGTACACCAAAGATGGAGATAAGATCCCCATTGATATACTTAGTGGGAGATTGATCCAAGAATACAACAACCATCCTCCTTGCTCCCTTCTCTTACCTAAAAAGAGGAGGAACCATTTGGCATGGGACTGTGTACTGTCTGCAGATGCAAATTTGAGGGGTGTTGCTGAGAGACGGTTTGGGGTTGGACTACTTGATCCACCACTTGCATGACCAGGCAGGTTGTCTAAAGGCTCTTCTGCAATTTTCTATAACACCCTCCCTCTCCCCCTGCTTGTAAGTGTGTGTACATTCCAGAAAGCCCCAAAGACCAGACACCTCGTGCAGAAAATGGAAGTTTTCCCACACACTAAAAAAAAGAAAAAAAAAAAGACAGTAGTAAAGACTGAGCTGTGTTGGCAATAAATCCACTGTTATTACTAAGAATTAGTTTTAAAAACACAATTTGGTTTATTATAATGATTCCATTTTTGTTCTTAGCAAGGACCATAGGTGACAACTACAGAATGTTGATCTATAGAAAACTAATTAACCTAGTCATCCACAGAAACCCCCTCACATATTTTTGCACAGCTTATTGTGAAGGAGAGCAAAAGAACACTATAAATGATCAGACTTCATGAAAGGAAGTGTTCTTCTTCATTAATGAACAACAAACCTCTTTATTTTTTATTTGAACAGCCAAAAAGAGTCTCTGCTCTCCTTAACCCTCTCATACCACAAGCCTGAGGGATTTCCCAACGCAAAAGACATTCATTCCACACTAATGGCAAGAGTATTAGCTCACCATATTTAAACTGACTTAAACTGTAGAAAAGAGGACTTAGGTTAAACAGGAAAACAGACTCCCAAACCTATACTTGGGAGAGGTTGGCTCAGGAGGCTGTGAACTTTCTAACATAGGTACTTTACTTTAGAAAGTGGGAAAACCTGTCAGAATTTACACAGGAACAGCTGATCCTCCTTCAGCAAGGAGAATTAATTAACTTTCCCCGTTCCTTTCCAGATGAATTTTCTAAGATTTGTTAAAAAAAATAGTGATATTTTGCTAGGTTACTTGCACTATAGACCTCTGCTGTGAAAGAAAAAAAATTATTCTGAAAATTTTAGGATATTGAAATAATTCTTTTAACTAAAAAAAAAAACAAACAAACAAACACCAACAAAGAAGCGGAGTCCTGGAAACTAAAGTAATAACTTAGTTTGAGTTGTGGCTGGACTGTACACTGAAATGATAAACTCAGAAAAAGGGAGGTAATTACTAACTAATTTTGTGGGTTATCATCTTCAGCCAGCTATTCAATGTAGACTTGGTGATCCTTGTGGGTCCCTTCCAACTCAGGATATTCTATCATAGAAGCTTCCAGAGGAAAGAACATATGACTGCCTTTGTGAAGACACTAATTTTTTAATTCTTTCTTTTGTTTCTACTTTACACTGTACTATGAATCAATCTCAAGTACTAAAAGTCTAACCAATTCCTTATCAGTGTAGACCTGATGAAGGGTTGATTCCTTTTCCTATCAAAATTAGAAACAGTTGAAAAATCAGAGAAAAAGAGCTGAGAGAAATTATAAACACTGTAAAATACATGTTACAATGGTCATATTTTGCAAAAAAAAGGAGTCTGACATTACATACTAAATAAAATATTCTTTAAATTTTAATCTGCCTAATTTAGGGATTTTTGAATTTTCAGAACTGGAGCATTTTAGGATTAGATTGGGCAAACATCTCTTGGCAATACTATAGATCCTGCCTGAGGGCAAAGAGATATAAAAATGATCCCTTACAGCACTACTTTTTACTACTCTAAATTTACTGACTAACCAGTTACTGTTCCCTGCAGAGGAAAGACCCTTACACTTTAAACCTAGATGCTAAACCAGCCTAAAATAAATGGAAAGGTGTTTGCTGAAAAGGTTTGGCCACTACTGGAGGGTTTTATTCCACTAATAATAAAAGAAATATATTGCTATACAACCTATGTTGTAAGCTAAAGAAATTAGCTACTAAAATTTGATAACATAATTAAACAACAGGTCCTCGTTGCTAGAAGATAATAGATGACAAGAAGAGTTACAGTTACTGAAACTGTAGTTATGGCACATAAATTTACAATGTCCTATTACTGTTTGGTAAAGCCTTCAGAGGAACGGATCTATTTTTCTGTAAGGGCAAGGATTTTTTTTTCTTATAAATTTAAGGGTTTTCATGTTAAAAAAAAAAAAAAAAAGGTCTCTGATGCTTCTTTTGTTTAAAGCTTTATGGTGTTTAAAATCTGAAAGTCCTCAGAACATGAAATCAGAGCAGGACAATACATAACTCTTTCCAAGTTACTTATGGCAAGCCATAGGGCAGGTATCCCAGGATCACTGGAGTTGTCAGATGAAATCTCAGTGATGCATTTCATCAGGCAAGCTGATAGGAGCTCAGATGTTTTATACAATTTCACTGATTTAGCAACCGTAATCATATTTTAAAAGCAAAATTTAACAAAAAGCTTTTGGCTTAAAGAAGGAGAAAATAAAGATTTTCAGGGGACTTTTATTTATTTATTATTACTAGAGGATCTTTAAGGTTCCTTCCAACCCAAGATATCCTGTGAGTCTGTGTTTCCATTATTTATTAATGCTATGGATTATCAAGTTCTCTTCCAAGTCCTAATGCACTGTTTTATTTCCTAAATAAAATGAAGGCATCAAAAAATTGTCTGCTTTGAAATACAGTTATTTAAAAACCTTCTCTGGATTTGGAGTAGCAACAATGCCATAAATATCCTTCAGAATACACACGCTGGGTACAAGAAGTACATGTCACTTAGCCTAGAGATAGAGAATTTCTATTAGTCTGCTAATATTTAAACAGTTAGGGAAGATTTTCTTAAAAAAAACACTGGTCCAGGAGCCAAGCTGAAACCCCTTTAATTTTGTTCTTTCTGCAGCTGAAGCGGGAATCTCTTCTAGGTGTGGAATTTCCTACCATCATCAAGGGAGACTGAGTGTACGTGACCTCTGGAGATGAGGCACGGAAAGCTGCCAGCAGCAGTGATACCAGCAACAGTCCTGTAGGTGGACACACTTCTGGAAGCAGAAACCTTCTACCTTCCAGAAGGTCCGCTGTCCACAAAATGGTGTATCCCATCTGAAGAACACCATAACAGAACCCCTTCAGCCAGCACATTTTCTTGAATCTAGGCCCTTTCTAACACATGCCATTTAGGGTCCCATGAAGGCTTATAATCAAATATTAAATCAGCTTTGATAAAATACAGCACATATCAAATTACAAGGCAGAGAAATCCCTTCAAGCGATACCTGTGACAGTTCTTTGTCTCTGTGGTTAAATACATTTACAGACAGTTTATCCTTTTTTTACTTTCAAAATAATTAAAGGAAGTTACAGGAGCAAATTGCTGGAATAGTTTTCTAACACACATTTAGTAGGTAAAATTTCTATTTCATGTCCAACAAATGGTGAATTTTTGTAGAATTTTTTTATACAATCAAGATTTATGATTAGATGGGGAAGAGAACAAAGGCTTTTAATTTTATTCTTAAGCATTAAATACATTGCATAATTCTATCTTGGCTGGGTTTCTTGTACTAAATGACTGGGTGCAATAATCTTATTCTTAAATCAAGTGGTTGTTTTCTGGAGGATTTTATTTTCTTTGGTTTGTGTACTTTGTTCACCATTATCTCAAGATATCATGGGAACAGAAGCTGTGGGAGGGGTAGAAGGCAGTGCTGATGTGACACAAGGTACAATACATGAAGTTTTTATGTCTAAGAAAAGCCATTTTTTAGGGGGGTGCCTATGAAAAATCCAAATGTAATTACATTAATCTTCCCAACATCTGCAGTGGCATATGCTAACTTTGTCTAAATAATTGATAAAAGTACTTTAAAATGAATTGAAATTATAGATCCTTAGTGCAGGGAAAAAGCCCTGAAGAAAAAGAAAAAATTCCATAAAATATAAACTGATTTTGTGGTTTTGTGATTTTTTTTCTTTTACATTGGTTCTCTATTTCCTCAACAGACGGACAAAATAATTAAGGATATGTATTCCAAATCCTCTCATGTTACTCATTTTAATAACAGGAGATACAGTAGCATATCTTGCAATTATTAACTGCCTTATCTTTATCATTCCATTTTCATGCTGAGAAATGTTTTGCTGCCTGATTGCTAAAGGCAAAATAGAGCAATATTTTTAACAGCATGTACCAACTTAACTGTAATGTTCAGCAGCCAAAGGGTCATCCAGAAGAGATGCCTTTGTAAAAATATAAATTAGCAAGAATTGGTTTATTATGATAATGTCCTTTCTAGGAAAAGAACCATTTCGCTTTACATTTGTTAGGTACATGGGCAGAGGAAGATATTGCTTACATCAACTGAATAAGAAATAACTCCTGAAAAATATTTCCACATATTATCAAGGTTTCAGGACATTCTTTGGCTCTATTAAGTTGTCCAGATCCAGGGTGTAGCTCAGAAAAAGAACAAGGAAGTTATGGGAGAAAATAACAAAAATAAGTGAAGAGAGAAGGCAAAGGGACTAAAACCCTATGTTTCTTTAAAATATCCTAGACTGTATTCCCTAGATTGGGGGAATCCTTAATGTTTTTGTTTTTTCTTAGACTTCCAGAAATTGTCATCTTAGCTTTTACAGAGGACTTTGCTTTTGACATAATTTACAAATTTAAACCAATCCAAGCAAATATAACTAGCCTTTCTTTTACATGTAACAAGGAAATTATCCTTACCAGATTGCTTTTATAAAACTCAAGGAGATGAAAACTCTCAGTTCCATTTTATAATTATAAATCAGGGGGTTTATTTTTGCAGATTTTCTGTTTGGAAATATATATACTGTTTAGACCCTGAACATAATGGCATTTCAAACCTAATGTTTTTTTCAAACCTTTTCAAACTTTAAGTATACTACGAATATAGACTTCAAACATATTCTCTGAAGGTGCTGAGTCCATTCTATTCTACTATATAAGAAAACTGATTTGTTGAGGTTACCTTTCTCTAGCTCTGGCTCCCCAACAATGAGAAGATAAGATATAATTTTCATGGAATTGCAGGTCTGTGTGAGCAGATAAATCACCTTTAATCATTTAAAAAGTTCTGCACACACAGAGAAACCTTATTCTACCCTACAACCAATGACAGAATATTTAGTCTGAAACATGATCTATGCAGGGCTAGTTAGTAAGTTTTAGCTTTTAGTCTTCAGCTCTAGAGAGCAAATCATATTCTTTGCTGCCCCAATGCATCAATAGGTCGATTTGATGTGCCATGCGAAGTGCCTTTTCTTGACGCAAGAGAGTCCAAAAGAGATTCTGAAATGCTGGTATATTCTGTAAACAGTACAGAAGTACAAATAGCACACTTATCAAAAAGTTTATAGTGCTATTAGTGAAAAAGTTTGGCTTTGTAGCCTAAACTATATGCTAGCCTACCGTATGTGTTCTTTCTTCATCTGCTTGTTCCATAAAAGCTACAGCACCCAGTGATATAAATTTGGAACATACCTGTCTTTGGGAAGATTGGATTGTCTTAACTCATTTCAGCATGAACACAGGGATTCAGTGTGGGGCATTCACCTGGGGCACCTAAGACCTTTTTTTTTATGTTTTACTTTCCTAGGAGATTAAATCATCTAACAAGTATTTATTAACTGGAAGCTTAACACAGTATTTCAAGTAGTATTGTGTCATCCAGATACAGGAACACAAAGAGAGCTGGGAAATAATAAGACAACCTCCTTTTTGTAGTTCAAATTTGAAAGATGGGAGAGAAACGTTGAACAGTCGCTACCCATACTTTCATAACCAGGAAAAAATTCTGTTCTGTTCTTGTTTGGTCTGGGATAGAGTTCATTTTCTTTGTAGCTGCTTGTGGGATGGTGTGTTTTGGATTTGTGACCAAAAAAGTGCTGATAACAAGCTGATGTTTTAGCTACTGCTAAGCAGTGCTGACACAACATCAAGGCCTTTTCTGCTTCTCACCCCATTCCCTCCAGTGAGGAGACTGGGGGTACCCAAGAGGCTGGGAGGGGACACAGCCAGGGCAGCTGACCCCACCTGACCCAAGGGATGTCCCACACTACATAGCACCATGCTCAGCAGTAACAGCTGGAGGAAGAGGGAACAAGGGGGAATATTGGGACTGATGGCATTTGTCTATGGTTATGTTTACTATTGGAAGGAGAAGTATTGTTATGGTCTGTTTAATGTGAAATGTGAACATTGAAATTAAGCTTTTAAAGAAGAATTTCTAGAACTGCTTGCTTTTACTCACTTGATCTGGAGGACAGATACCTCAGCTTATGCTGAATGTAAACATTTACCAAAATGCTCAATTAACATTTGAAAAAATGTGCTCTTTATAAAATCCTAGGTATTAATTTCTGGTTAAAATTCTGTTTTATCTAATAATGTGCATTCCAAAGAATATGTTTCTTTGTTTTTTTATGAGTTGAGATTATGAAATCTGTCCAGTGCATGACTACATTGAGCGTGTAGTAAAGAACACTGATTCACATTGTTTTGAAAAGAAAAACACAGAAAAAGCTTTCTTTGAATGCCCACCAGAAATGTCTGTCCTACACCGTCGATTTCATTATAGTGCTGGAAACACTTTTGCCCTGAGTGCTTCTTCCAGCCCTGGTTCTTAATTGTTGTTATTTGGCAGCATGAAATATTGATGACATTGGTCAAAAAGATTGACAGCTGCATGAATTGTTATTAAGCAGCCTGTTGGTTGTAGCTTAAAGTTCAATAAATACCAAGTTGTAGCATAAGCCTCAGGGAACCTTCTTTTCTGAACAACTGGAAATTAACTATTTGATGTCTTTATAAGCCATCTGTCTTTTTCCCATCAACTCTACTCCTTCTCCCTTGCCCCCCAATAATTTTTATGACACTAAAAATAAATGGCTGATTTGGTAATGCTTACTCCTCCATCCAATTATGCTCTCATAACTGGGGATCATGGCCGCTTCCTGATCCTCAACGAAGTAATGACCAAATATCACAGATGTGATTACCCAGTCTGTGGTTCTAACAACAGAAAAATCATGCAGAAATGTCAGGAGCTGGAAGAGAACATGGGACAGAACAATTCTGAAGTGAGTCAGGAATAACTTGTGTAATACTGATACATGAGAATGTATTTCAGCTCCCTCGCCCCCAGGGATTGTCATACTGCTGTGATTTGCAGTTGTACACACACCCAACCACATAATACCTTGTTGGAGAGCTTTAATAATTGTGTATTAAGCTGGAAACCACATCTTTACCAATGTACAAATTCTTAACTTTTTTTGATGGTGGTGTGCACATTCCCTTTTTAAAATCTGCACATCTGCTATCTAAATCTTAAATTCTAGTTGATTTTTTTTTTTTTCTTTTTCAGAGCAAATATGTTACCTTTCTTGCCTACAAGCTAACTTAGATTTAATTCTAGTTGATCTCTGCTGGTTCAGAGATCTCTGGTATCAGACTCCTTCTACATTCGTCATTTGTCTAGCTCAGTTCCCTGTATGTCTTAAGTATTCTGTGTTATTACTACTTGTGATGTGACATACTGTCTTTTTGTCTGTGATCAAAATACGGTAATTGTAGCAACAGGAAGAATCTGTTACAGTTCCTCAATGTCTGATTTAGTCAGGATGGATAGACTGGAAAAATACCTTACTGAGTTAGTACATGCTAAATTATACCAATTAGGGAAAAACATGAATAGCGAATTTATATGTATATCTATATAGAATCCAAAGCTTCATCCTTTCAGATATATTTGAAAGAATCACCATTTTGAATTTGCATAAATGATTTAGACTAAGACAAGAGTGTCCTACCCTTATTAACTGCTACCACTAATCAAGCAGGGTTGGTCTGACTGTTATAGTGCAGACCTACTTAACCTGCACTTAACACATCACATGAGGACAACACGACACTGTTCACAGGCTGGAACTGAAACTTGGAGACAGTACCATATTGAAGTAGTTTTGACATTTTGAGTCACTGATTTTTTTTTTTTTTTAATTTGTTGTGAAGGGTTTTTTTTCCACTCATGGGTTATGAAGTCTCCTAGATTTTTTTGTTGTGGTTAGGATGGATATTTAATGTATACTGATAATGGCAGAAAATTATCTTTTTTCACTGAGATTTAATTGAACAATCTCTCTTCATGCCATAATCACTTTTAAAGTCTGTCTATTAAGTTATACTGAGGCAAGGTTTTAATTTAATTTCCCCTAATATCAATCAGTTACTATGACATGAACATCTCGAATTCTTTCTTATGCTGCAAAGGTTAGTATTTTCCCCAGCTTTACTGTACTGTACACCTTAGCATACAGTAAAAGAATTAATAATATGTCTTGCATTTTCAAAACTAAATAACTTTATGTATAACTTTCAAAATTTGTTATTACTTGAGTATTCTTTTGGTAGAAACAAGAAAATTTAATTCTTTGCTAAAAAGAATTGATAAGCAACTTGTTTAACCAACGGTTACAATCTCCCATCTTTGCTCACAGTGTCTGTAGCAGTAGAACCTACTGCATTTCAATTCTGACATTTAATCAATGCATGTAAATCACCTTGGAGGCCTATTATTCTTGTATTCATTAATTCTGTCATGCAGAATACAAGCATGTAGGAGAATTATATACAAAGTTTTTGCAGCTGAGGGCAAAAAGTGACATCCGTAATGATCTGCTCTTAAAGTTCCAAGCCGATTCTGACAAATGGCATGTGATATACAATAACAGGTGGTAGAATAAGTGAATAAAATCATGAGATTGCTGAATTAAATTGTATTAGAACTTTATTTAAAGGAATTTTTATTTAAAGGAATTTTTGTGTTAGGAAATTTTCAGCTGGTTGGATACCCTTGTTACTGACTGTATAATACATACGTTCTGTTTGCTAGCTTCTGGGAGTAGAAAAAGAAAATAAATACAAGGTTAGCTGTTTCTTATGGAAAAACTTTTAAAACCAAATGCCTGGGTTATACAATAAACAAATACAATAAAATCATACATGGCAAGGAATCAATCCAAATGATTTCCAGTCAGGCAATGGCATCTTAACATTTTCAAGTCAGTATGTCGTAAGAATTTAGAGTTGCTGGTCTCTCTAAACATATACAAACCACTGGAATTGAAAAATGAGTTTGTATTCAGGCCAATAATTGAAGGAAGAGTGACTGAAAGCATTAGAGAAAACAGCAAACAGCCAACAAACAGCAGATGGACACACTTTGGTACCTACATTTCTGCATGGGTAAGTCTACTCTGTACTCCACCACCTTGTAATGGTGTTTTACTTGTGAAGCATCAGTTTGTTCAAAATAAACCTGCCATGTAAAAAGTACCAAAGACACAACCAATTGTGGCCTATTGGTCAGGTGAGCTATTGTTGTACTGGGAGCAGAGCCCTGAACTTGAAGGTGGCCTGATAGCACCAGAGCAGATGTAGCAATACTTGAAGGACAGACAGAGCAACATGCTGCTCACTTGTCTCTCATGTGACTTCCTCCATTAAGTGGTAACTATGGCAACTCATGGAAGAAATCTGGAAACACCAAATATGAGAGCTGAAGAGATGGATTTTCTGTCCTTTGACAGCATCCCAAGTTTGCCATTCTAATTTTTCATCAGATTACCAAAAGTTCAGATTGAAGCATTTTAAATCTTTAATAGAAATAATTTTAAAATATTTTCTTTAATTTTTTTATTTAAATGTAAAGACACAATTTTTGCTGAAAAATGCTTTGGAAACTCTTCTATGATTGTATGAATTCAAACAATCTCAGTAACCCTATAATTTGCTTTTCTTTGTTATTATGTGAAAATCATCTTTTCCATTGACTACTTCCATTTTAAGAACATTTTTATCATAAGGAACATTTTCCAACATTTAGTTGTCAAGCATTTTTGCCATGAAATTTTAAGTATTTTTTTTCCAGAAATTATTTTTATATGTATATATATAAATTTGTCCTGTGACACGTATCCCCTCAGTTCTGGAGGGATGTTGAGGTGCTGGAGCAGGTGCAGAGGAGAACAACCAGGCTGGTGAAGGGACTTGAGCACAAGTCCTGTGAGGAGAGGCTNAGGTGGGGGTTGGTCTCTTCTCCCAGGCAACCAGCAGTAGGACAAGAGGGCATGGCCTTAAGCTGTGCCAGGGGAGGTTTAGGTTAGATATCAGAAAGAAATTCTTTGCAGAGAGAGTAATCAGCCATTGGAATGGGCTACCCAGGGAAGTGGTGGATTCTCCATCCCTGGAGGTTTTCAAGATGAGACTGGATGTGGCACTTAGTGCCATAGTCTGGTAACTGCGGTGGTGTTGGGTCAAGGGCTGGACTTGATGATCTCCAAGGTCCTTTCCAACCCGTCTGATTCTATGATATATATTTCTATTATTTCTATTTCTATTTCTATTTCTATTTCTATTTCTGTTTCTGTTTATGTTTATGTTTATGTTTATGTTTATATTAATTTATATGTAAGTCCCAGGATCAATTTATATAACCCTCTGTCAGCCTGCTGTCCCCAGGCACACCACTCAACTGTATAGAGGAGAGAGAGAAATACCCTGAGTTTAAGTGTGCTCTGTTCCTCTGCTGGAGACCTGAGTGGCAGAGAACCCCAGCACTGAGCAATCAGCTTGGAGGTTGTCCAAGTGACACTGGGGCTGGGACTCATTCTGCACTGTGCACTGAAGAAAGAGTAGATTTAGACAGTAGAAAACTGTAGCTTCCTCACAGGGGATCTATTTGAGGTTATCTAAGCTCAGGCTGTGATTCACTGTAGGGAAAAGCAGTGAGAAGGAAGGCTAAAGCAGGCAAAATGAATAAAAGAGTAAAATGGAAAGGAAACACACAGTTTGGCAATGAGGTCTTTGCTATTATAGAGCCTCTGTGACCTTTAAGACAGACTGACTTGACTGGTTGCCTGAACAAGTTTCCACCCTGCAGTCCTGAGTCCAGTTATATGCCTAGTAGCTCGTTTTATAACAAACCTGCCATGCCACCAGCTTCTGAAGCTGGTGTGCATGCTGGCTGAACAGACTATGCCTTGGAGGCACCCTTGACAGTGACCTCCTTTTCAAGCAGGTCACAATAGTTATCTGCCCAAGAGGCACTGTCTTATTGATTCACCTGCCTCCAAACACATGTACCAGATATCTGTTTGAGATGCACCTGCTTTACACGGACTGAAAATTGAACATATTTATTATACCTGGGAAGCAGTGAGCCATGGATGATGACTGTGTCTTCCAGCAGGTATGAACATGTGAATCTCTCTAAGGGGCAACACATACAAAGAATATGTCCCTTATGGGGGTCAAGGCAATTATTTGAGACATTTATAACAACTGTATCCCCCAGGCATATCAGGCACCTGCCAAGTCACTTCTGATTAACCTGTTGTGTTTCTAAACACAGAATTTTTTATTTTGTTAGACTTTTATATATATTAAAATAGTTCTAGTGAATATACACAAGCACTAATTTTCATATCTAAGCCCCCATCTAATTCCTTTTATTTTGCTGATCCTTTGCCCTTTGACCCTCAAAGACTGTGTGATGATACTAGTGAAAGATTTACCAGCTTCAAAACTGGAACAAAGATGCATCTGAGTCTTCAGAAAAATCTGTATTCTGGTCAATAGATAAGATTATGAAAAAAAAAAACCCTGAACAAACATTGAATTACAGTGTACAAACTCTATTCCCTATAGTAAAAATTATTCTGAGTCACAGATTGAGTTTTGCTTTGGGAATGCTGAGAGTAGATAGCAGAGATCTAACAGTCTGCAATAACCATGACATAAAGTCAGAGGATCAACTACTGAAAGTGGACATGGCAGAAAACCCAAAAGAAATATCATGCTTTCTCTTAACAAATGAGGTTGATATTTTGAATTTTGAGGTGCTTTCTTTTAGAAGATAATATATTTCATGGGGGTCAAAATTGGTTGTACCTGCTATTTACTAAAGAGAAAACAAAGAATCTGAGTGACTTGAGAATTCATTTTTTGGAGTTAAGTCATCTTTGATTATCTTCAACTGAGGGATTCAGTGCATTGTCATTTCATTTTATGAAAGAAAATAGGTGACAGAGAAAATTAAGCCAGACTTGTGTTCTGCTTTTCTGGTAATCCACTAAGGTGTAGTCAGCTCTCCTTCTGCACAGGGCAGCCTTTGGAACCAGTGAGCCCCAACCAGATGTGTCGCCTTCTTTTCTATGGCCCTCAACACAGAAAGGACAACCGGTTTCTAAACCATTTACAAGCTGCTAAAAATAGCTGGCTGTTTGATCCCTTTTCCCCTTGGCTTTTGTTTTCTCCTATGACAAAGGGTAAATATGAGAGGAAGATTAAGTCACATATATGTGGCTATATGCAAAATGAGCGTATAACATCTTTGCACCTAAGGTTCTTCTGCCAAAGGGCAACTTGTCCTCTTTTTTCTTCTCTGCACAACCAAACATGTGCAAGGTGATTTAAAATGAGGAATTGTTGAAAAGTACAAATCCCATGGAGTAGAGGTTAAAATTTTGGATTGAATGAAGTAGAAGCTTCTCATTTATAATCAGTTTTAATCACATTCAATACTCTAAATCAGATTAAAGTTGGACATTAGTGGTTTAGCATAAAACCATGCTTCACTCCACCCTACATCAACATCTTTTAAATGCCAGTGTTTTGGTTTCACAGCTGTGTGCTCTATAAGAAGGGAGATGTTTCTAATACAAAGAAGGTCATTCATTAATACCAGTGATTGCAAGGGACAGAACTAGCATTTTTTGTTGTTCAGAAGAACAGAGACAAGGACAAAATAAAGTGTCTGTGTGTCAGAAAGTAAAAGGAATATGCCCAACCAACAATTTCTTCTGTACCTCCACCCACGGCTGTTTCCTTAGGACAAGTCTACATAGCCAGGAGCAAAGGAAGTAAAACATTTTGAGCAGAAGAATATGAAATAAAGTTTGTTCCTCTAGAAACAGAAAATACAGTTGTGTCTACTCAACCGGTTACATCAATAATGGATCTGTATCTCTGATCTTTTTCAGCCAATTTATCTATGGTGGACCATAACATTTATTTCTTCAAGTCTGATGAATTTGAGAATGAAAGGTAAGGGGCACAATGTATGGAAATTCAAAACAAAAATGTTGTTTTAATTTTAAAGTCTTTATAACATTAAATGTAAACTACTGCCATGATAAATGACGTTTATAGTCACTACTACTTTAGATGCTCATGTATCTGTCAGTCCAAAAAGGACGGAGCTTGCCCTGTTTGAAATGCAGGAGAAAGTTCAAACGGGAAAAGTGAAAGGCAAATGTTATGCAGCTGTGAAGTCAACCTGGATTTTCTCTTTGGTCATCTGAAACTATTTGACTGAAATACTACAAATAGAGGGACAAAATGGTACAGCAGTAATCTAAGCCTTCCTGGACCATTGTTTTTCCCATTCACGTGATTAAGTGTTGTTTTCAATCAATTATAGATTAAAATCAGAAAAATTAAACTAAGTACTTCAACTAAGAAAAATCCTAGCAAAGTACATTTTTTGCATAAATTTTCAGTACTTAAGAGCCTAAGTTTTCAGTCAAAAGTAAAATATAATTAAAAATTCCTATGTAGCAGTAAAAATTATCTGCTTTTGAGTTTGCAATCCAAAATTTCTTCCAGATCATTGTCTTTGAATATTTCATTTTGAAGCTTTTAAAACTGGTAGAGTTTTCTCCAATGTTCTGAGTGTAGTGCTCTTCTATCTTCCGTATTTACAAATTTTAGATGTATCTCAAACAACATGCTCTGATTGGTTAGAGAGTATTTAAATTTTGCAATTTAGACCCATTTTTACAAGCATGTAATTTTGTGTTGCAGAAACTACAACAGTGAATGTAAGCTGCATCACTTTTCCACTATTAAGATTTTAAAACACTGCAGATACAATTTAGATGACAAAAAATCATTACTCCAACAAGTTAAAAATTAAGGATTATTCATGACACTCCCAAAACATTTTGTGAAATTTCAAGCTAGTTTCAAAACAGTACATAACTAATAAGAGCTATTGAACAATTCTCTTCTTAATTTCAATGACTCTGCAAGTTACTGATACAAATCATTGTTTCTACTAAATTGAAAATTAAATTGGTTGATAAATTTGTAGTTTAATAAGATAATATAAAAGGAAATGTAGTTGATTAAAATAACATTGATGTGCCCCTTGTAAGATTATATTTTGTATTAGATGTCATAATTGCTACCTACCAAAATCAGAACTTATTATTTCCTTTAACACAACAGCTCATTTATGACGGACAACTTGACCCTGTGTTTAGAAAATTATGATGACAGGGACACAACTTTTCTTCCTTCTACTTTGTCTGCTCAACAAAAAGGAAAAATTCACTCCTTTTTGCTTTCACCAGGACTCATGATGCAGTAAGCACACCTGAGAACAAGTGTGTCATGCATGCATTCACTGAACAGGGAGATCCAGATATCAAGATGATTTTGGCACCATACCTCTTCTGTAAATCAAATCTTAATGTTCTACAACTTATTGGCTGCACCTCTAAAGTATCACATACTGTTGCTAAAAGATATAAATATTCCTGACGATTGAAATGCTTACTATAAAATTAATTTTGGAATTTTAATTTGGAAGTAATGAAAAAAATTATTAATTCTCTTTTCCACTTTCACAAAATCTTTTTTTCTGTTTATTCAAGTAATCTTCAAGAATTTTGCAGTAGGTATCTCTTGAAGAAACATGAATGACTAAATATGCACATAATTATTTTATTAAGATAACTTTATTAAAGCAATAAAAAAAAATCTAGAATCTTCAATTCAAAAACTGATTTTGTTTTTTTTTTTTTTTTAAAGGTGCCTTCTTCATATATTCTGCCTTGTACTCTAAAACAATACATACCTTCATGGGAATTATGCACTGGTTTTTATCTAAATATGAGGGTATTACCAAACTCATGCTGCACTTGTTTTTATGAACAATGTCAAAATAATGAAAACATAACAGAATCGATGGCTTGTTCCTCCTAGAGAACTTTCTTATTTGTGACAGTGTTTTGAGGCACATTTAGTCTTACCTTACCTGGAAGTCTATGGCAAGACTCAAGAAAAGCATTAGAAACAATTTATTAACTAAGTCAAACCAATAACAGGCAAAAGTATCTATGGAAACTTCACAGATTCTCACTGGTATTTTGATTCCACTGTGTTTCAGTGCTTATCAGACCTTTTTTTTCTGTGAACATGGGCTTACAATGTTAGAGGCGGTTTTTATTGATATGCTTTAGGAACTGAAGGGGTATATCTATCTTCAAACAAGTATATTTATGGTCTTGTCACACAGGACTAATGGTTCTGATGAGTGATTGGTGGCCACTACTTTCAAACTCTGCATTACGAGTATACAGAGTGTGTAGAATATCTAATACAGTACACACAACCTCCTTATGCTCAGACAGATTAAAAAAAAATAACAAGGAAAGACTGTTAAAGCCTTCATGGGCACAATTGCCCACATATAAATTAGATTGTTTGGGGCATGATCTGAACTGCTATATGTCCTTTATATTTATTTTAACCCCTGAAAAAAAATTGAGTTAAGGTGTCGTCTGTCTCCTTACTGTGAAAGATTCAGGCAAAATTAAGGTGTCTAAAATTTAGCCATTTTCCTTCTACAGCTTGGTTGGATACATGGATATGGCATTCTTCACACTTAGAGGAATGCTGGTAGTCAAAACAGATCTCAACCAAAGAAATTTTATAGCTTGTATCCTCATGGTTAAATTCTGTTATCTTCAAAGAAAATTGTGGCAGGATCCAATCTTTTCACAGGGAAGTCTCTCACATCTAATCCCAGCAATGCCTGGAAGTTGCCACAGGCCCACACTGTGCTAAGGATCGTGTCAACGAATTAGTAGTAAAGAATCACGAGACAGTGTCTGTGTCCTGGTAATCTCACAGTCTACTAGTATAAGTCACAGTTGTGTAAAAAAAAAAGTAGATGTCCCAACTTTCAATTTTAAAGGATCACAGGATGAAAGTATCTTTGAACTGAAATATCTCCAGAGAAAGGGACTGAAGGAAACCCACCCAATACTCTGTATGCAGATTGAAATTGCTTCAGACTAAGGAGGGCAACGGACTGGATTCTCCTACATCCTCCCAATACTCTAACAGTGGGTTAGAGGAATGAGAATGATCCATTTACTATGTTCTTAATATAATCATTCATTGTTACATGTTTTTTTTAATATGGTGCTAAACAAGAATCAACAGATGCACAGAGAAATAAAAAAAATAAATATATAGAGAGATGGAGTAGAACATTTTGTCCAAATGGAAGGGAATTCAATTTTGATTTTTGTTTTTCATATGAGGAAAACATGAGGGGAAAAATAAGTTTAGTTTTAGTCAACCTCATTTTTTCGTAATTTTGTTAACAAAACTTCTGAGTCAAAACAATCTCTTATGTGCAAAGCCCTATGTGTTTCACCACTGATACCATAGTATGACTGAAAAAAAGTAAACCGACCATAATCTAGGAGTAAATTCCAACTGTTGTGACAAAAAAATCAGAAGAAAATTATACATAAGTATATCACTTTATAGGAGCACATGTACAAATCAAACTGATATTTATTGCCTTCTCAACAATGCTTTAAAAAAACTCCACTGACAACCATAATGTGCAGGATAAACAAATTCCAGTAGAATTGCAGATGATCCCATCATCAGTATACAAAACTACTTGAACGTTTACTCAGAATATTTTTTAAACATTAGTGTATAGACATTAGAGGGCAAGAAGAGCTTTAGACTCTCCTTTGGTATTTGCCAGGGATCAACAACTGTTTGGTAAGAAATTGTTTGACATCTGTCTCAGACTTATTTGCCCAAATGCTTTACAAGCGGTTTAGTGAGCACACAAGGAATAGAGTCCATCTCCGCGGCCCTGTGGCATCAGGAACAGAGAGAAAATGTCATACTGGCCTCAACAGAGAGGTTGTGCCTTGTTTTACAACCTTTTAAGCACAAGAAAATCTCAACAGTCCAGATGTGGGCACAATTGCTGAGGTCTTATTTCCAGTTATTTCCAACTTGTTTCCAGTTATTGGTATTTCCGGTAGAGAGCATATTGCTTTACAAAAAGGGGAGATGTCAGGCACTCTTAATAACAGCAGATGTCTTCTGTCTTCTCCTTTAGTCAAGTGTTAACACGACAGGATTCCCTCACTATGAATCGGTTCTGTTGCAGTAATTTTGGTACTTTAATTTGTTCAGTGCCAGGGACTCAGGACTCAGATAAGTGTTTGGTATGTCCTCTGGAAAGCCATGCCTGAAAACAGATTTTTCTCCCTGCATATGTAAATGCTATGGTTTGAGTGTGTAACTATGGACATTCACCAACAAACACTCTGGCTCCACCTATTCAGGATCTGCCCAACCAATGGTCCACACTAACAGAGTGTTTATTCTCTGTACATGTAGAGGAAACAGTGGTGCTGTTGGCATGGACTCACTTTTTCTCCTTTTATACTCATTAATGTCATACAGTACATATAAGAAGGGATTAATATGATGATAAATGGAAAGGAATGAAAAGATTTTAACTTGGTTGCAGTGCATCCAATGCAGCATTCATGTAGATGTCGAAGGTTTCCAGAGTTAGACTGAAGTTTTTCCCAGGACTTTTATTCTTGTTGTAGTAGCTTTACGGTCTGCTCAAAGTCACCCTGGACGTGTCTACTTCAGGTAAATATCTTGAAAGTAATACTGTATTAGTAATTCTGTTAGAATCAGAAACACTGTATGAACATCGACGTTATATCGTGCCAATATAGTTGGTCCTATCAAAACCAAAGGTAATTAGCTCAAAAGTGGTATCTCTCTGGTATAATCAGAATGCCTTTCAGGCTTACAAATTTATCTCTGTGGGGCTTAGTTGTGAGCAGATAGAAATACCTATTCATATGGTGGAAAGTCCAGGATGCACAGCATTTTTCTGAGGTGAGACCTCAGTGATTTTGTGACAAAACTGGGAAGAAAAACTAAAATATAGAGGTCCTCCCCTCCCTTCCCCTTCCCTCCTCTTCCCTCTGCCAGTTTGGACAAATATTGTCAAAAAAGATCAGTTCAGTTATGAGAAACAATGACAGGACAATTCTTAACAACACCTCAAAATACAGGGTTATTTTTGAGACATTTTAGGCATTAATCTTTCCTATGTCTTCTGTTTTACCTTTGTTACAGGAAGAAAGTCATCTAAGCCCTGAAAAAAACAGTCCTAAGCAAGACTTCTCTCCCCCCCCTTATTTCTTTTTAATACACTTCAGCTTTTGGGTTAGGAGTGAGCTGAGACTGTATTTAAGAGTCTGTTATAGCTCGCTATTGTGACACACCATAAAGAAGCAGGTGACGAAGCAAACAAGAAGGAGAAGGTAGAAGGAATGGTGAGAGAAGTTTCAAAAGCCAAAATGCAGAAAGGCTGGAAGGACAGAGAGAAGGTTGGTTGGCTTTTGGCAAACCTTCTCGTTTGGGCATAGGAAAGCCATATTTCAGTTTTTGGTTGCTTATTTGTCAGAAGGGTATTATAGGTTTCCAAGAGATCTATTCCTTCCTAACAGTTTAAGTCTATGTTGCACTTAAAATGCAACTTATCCATTATAATAGCTTGTGTAAAGCATTTCTTATTCTCATGCTTCTTTTTTCCATTTGTTTATTTGTGGGTGTTTAAGTTTCTTTCTTCAAGATGATAGTTATTTAATGTGAAGTAAAGAAAATTTTTTGCTTTTTATTTAATTGGTATCACATTATAAAATTCTGTGTTTTAGGCTGTCTGTTTTTCTGCATAAATCTCAGGACAACATATCCAATGATACCCAAACTGAATCTGACCACAGAGTCTGGTTAAATGATGGTCCTGGTGATTTGTCACTTCTGAATATGTTATTTTGCTACATTTTTGCTTTATCAAAAACAGTTAATGCCTCTTGTGGCTTGGATATCAAGAGTTAATACAAGAAAGGGTGAAAATAAAAAAGTAATTACTTTTAATCAGAAGAAAGAATGAAGGACAATTTACACAAAACACAAAATATAGTCTATATTCTCCAATACTTAAGAAGAACGGAACTAGATGTTTCTCACTGTTTGTAAGACTGTAAATATCAAATTAGTGACCCAATTATCTTTAATGATCTATTTTCACCTTTAAAAATCTTCTTTCTTATCTGAAATTTTTAATCAACATATCAAATATTGATCTTATCATGGATATTTAGCCTTGTCCATGTATAAAGTTTATATTTATGAAGTTGATATCAGTATGCTTTTTAAACTGTTCAGTGTAGAATGACTTAACTTGTACCTTTCACAGTATTTGTAAATATAAATTTGACGCTCTCAGTCTTCAAATATTTTCAGTTTGATAATTTTAAGTTAGATTGAGACCATTACAGAAATTGCTTCTGATATTAACCCAACTTTCTGATCTCATCATCTATGTACATTTACCTTTTTACAAATCAGAGTGTATTCCAAAATATGTTACAAGCTTAAAAAATATTGTTCTTGTTTCATCATAAATAGAGAAAACAGCCTGTTTTGCAATGTGATTCAAGCTAATGCAATCAAGTTGTTTTTTACACAGGAATCTCTAGTAAAATACATGTGATTTCACTGTGCATTAGCCCATTCACGTAAATTTATTTTTTCCTTCAGAACTTGGTAAATAGTACTATGTTTCACAAAAAACAGATTAGATTATTGCTGTAAGCTTAATCAAAACTAAGAACTACTCTACAGAAGCTAAGCATTTGGTTTTGATCAGTTAGTGTTCATTAGAGAGTATCTTCTTATGTGTTTATTAACAGAAGCCAGAAAGCTGGGACATAAACCTCTGGTGGATTCAGGATGCAATGAAAAATATTAATAGCATGTAGAAATAGCTGAAGCCTTCAGTGTGTAGAGATTAGATGGGAAATCAGAGGACCTGAGTTCCATTATTTATTTCCATTATTATAGTAAACAAATCAGTATTTTGTTTTATTTCATAGGATCAGGGTAGTAATGCTGACCTAACAAAATATTTCTGCATTGTGGATGAAGAGTGTTGTATAAATGTTAGGTACAAATAAATATTTACTCCTTGTCTGTGGTGATTAGGTTTGTTAATCTTTGAAACACTGTTTCCCATTATGTAGAGGAAAAATAAAAATATGTTATGGATGAGGCAGACAAGTTTTATTGGAGAGGGAAACATGGTCACCTCTGCTTATTTAAATCATACTTATGGTGGGACTTTCTCTTTCCAAACATGTGGGTGCCTCAGCTAATTACAAATTAAAACCACCCGACACTGCTTTTCTTTCTACTGGAGTCCTGAAAAATCCAGAAAAGATGCTTTGGACTTTAAATTGTACTTTGTAGGAACAGTATATTGAACTGCACTTTCTTTCTCTAAGCAACACATTACACTTTGTGTTCTCTTTTGTATTTTTTTACAGAGTCTTGATATGAAATTTCACATGATTGAAACCTTAAGTTAATGGTCTGTGAAGGAAAAAAGAAATAAACCAGTACAGGATCATCATGAGATGGGTGTTTTTCTTTTTTCATGCAATGCTAGGTTCAACACAGTTCTAAGAAAGTTCACTGTAGCCTAGGTCAACTGTATTTTTTTTCATTCACTGTACGTGTTCACACTGATGGTCCTTCTTGGATTACCCTGTGATGGATAATGACAGCAATTCTCTTCATCTGTCCATTCTGCACTTAGACCAGAGGTAGCTATCCCCTCACAGAAGCATCTCAAATGGCAGTTTGTCCACTCCTTAGCCATCATAGTTTCAATCTGTCACATTAAATTAAAATGCCATTGATTTCAGTTTGCATTAACACAGCAGGATACGTTGTCTGGGGCTCAGAGTCCCAGAATGATGAAGCTCCTTTAAGTCTGAGCTATCAGAGGTCCTATTTTATACAGTTTGGAACTCAATTCTTAAAATGTTAAATGTGGCTATTTCTATATCCTTTTTATTGAGTAGCTTAATTGGAAAAAAAGCATGAAATCTCTCTTCCATGGAGCACGATTTTTTTAAATTCATTCAATATTCTCCCCTCTGCACAGAAGTAAACTTATCTGCACTATGCACCCAGCAGTGCTTATGAATGGCAGCAAGCAAAGGGCTGACATCAGGCACAAGTCTATACTGCCAGAAATGCCATAGTTCATCAAAACTGCACTATTTCCCTACCAACTCCCTGCCATATTCCTACTTGCTCTCTTATCATCATCTGTCCCGTTCAGATGTTCTCAAATAAGATGCTGAGGTGTTTAAACTAACTGCATCCACACAAGATATTTTATAGAGGAACAGGAAATTCTGCTCACAAAAAGGTTCTTGCTTGTGCTGGAGCCATAGAAAAGCCCTTTCCCCCATCCCTTGTGAGTATTCTGCTATTCCAGGTGAAGAAATTGTGTTATTTTCATTCCACTTACTGCTTAGAAAACTATGATTTGAAAAGAGCTTGTCTGGATGTACAGAGATCATTTGGCTATGTTCTTGAATTTCTGGAAGTTACAAATAAAAAATTCGTCAGAAGCATTTAAAGAAGCTTTATTTACCTTACCTCTGATCGATGACTTGAAAAGCCTACACCTTACCATGGTGTGTCAAGCTTCAGAGCAGAGGTACAGCAGACAGAAGAACATATTAAAAAGTATTTTATTTGTTAATTATAATATTAGAGATGTAAGGTTTAACCTTCAGATGACTCTAAAGTTGACTCATTATAGAAAATGGACCAGTAAAATATGAAATTGGTAGGAAAGACTAGGCACTTGAAATTAGGAAAGAGCAATGTTCTACTGAGCTCTTCAGTATGACTTTCCCCTTAAATCCAAGCTCACATACTCCTCAGTGTATTTATAAACTGTCTCTAGTAATAGGTTAGCTTGCAATTGCAAAAAATGTATTTATTCATTTAAATAGCATATTCATTTTAGCATATTTATAGGACTTGCTATACACCAAAGTGTAATCAGAGCTCTATATGCATAATAAACCAATAAAAATATACAGTTTATCATTCCACTAAGATAACCATTGCTCAAGGATAATATTCACTGGCTATCTTAAACACCTGTCTTGCAACAAATCCATTGTTTGTATATTGGTCCCCTGAAGGTCACTTGGCTATAAAACAGAGACCTTGTGCAGTACAGAAGCATTTTACAACATGTATTCAATACATTACAAAGTGACAGGAAAATCCTGTTTTGATTGTGGATGCAGTTTTCATAAAACTTACCTGAGATATGCCCCATGAATAAAAATGAAAAAAACCCCACACCCACACTTGAAGCAAAGACATTGTCCTAAAGGTCTTCTAAATATTGTCCTAAAGGTCTGAAACCAGATCAGACTTGTTTATTGATTCCTTATTAATCATAGCTCTGCCACTATGGCTGCTAAACCGAGCAGGTTGCATTAGGATTTTTAAACTCCGCAAGTCTGAACACAACTCTGGAGAAATCTAGAAGACTTCTGCACTTAGAACACAAAGATGAGATATTTTTCTTCTGTAGATCTCTTAAAAGTACAAAATTCATCACTATGAGCTGTACAGTAGTTAAAGGTAAGATGGTAGCAAATATAAAATGTCATTGTAGAATTACAAAATATGGAACCTGCCTGCTGTCCACCTTTGGATACATTGGTACTCTGGTCCTCTCTTCTCTCTTCTTATTAAAAATAATTTTAATAGCTGCAGAAGAAAATGACACTTATATCCATGGTATCTACAGCTGCCTCATTTTGAATTCTCCAGCAAAGAAATTCTTAACCATTCTCTTCCAGCTGCTTTTATTCTGCTTTGTTATGTTAATGCTCCATGAAAAGATGTCATGGAGGATCAAATAATTCTGTGCATACAATTTATACTAGAAATAATTTTGATTTAAATTTGAAGATTAAAGCAAATTTCCATTTTCATTAATGTACAAAATTAGGAGTGAGAACAGCTATGCGACTGCATGTGGAAATGTGGGTGAATCCAATAAAGGGTAATACTAAAGAGGACCAGTGAGGGGCTTCTCTGTCAGCTGTGGCAGAACTTTTCATCTGAAAAGATGTAAAATAATTTATTTGAATATAACAGGAATCTGAAATTATTTCCTTAAACCAGTTAATGATCTTCTATGAGAGTGTAAACTCAGAGATTCACCAGTCAAAGATGGGGAGGGTTTGTGTGCAGGGGAGCGTCTTTGTGTCCTAAAGATGGCTCAATGTTGCTGTATGTTACTTACACAACACATTCCAGAGTTATATCAAGTCAGGTAATGTGGTGTCTCCAATTCAAAAAAGAATAAGCAATAAAGCACTTTATTTCTTGACCCATCAAAGCCAGAATATTCCTTGCAATGTTTTAAAACATTATATGGAAGAATCTAATCACACCAGAAACACAGGAATCACTATAGATTATTGTGGCTCTAGATTATCCCCACTGGATATCATGGGGAGAGTTTGATCATTGAAAACTGAATCTCATATGCAATTATTGCGTGGAACATACTAATCGTATTTTTTCCTTTTCTTTCTGTCTTTTTTTTTTTTTTTTCCTTGAAAACTGGTTGGGAATTTCAAACTCTTTCAAACAGAAGGAGAAAAGGTGATGAGGAAGATGATTTGGTGAGAAACAATCTTGATCCTAACAGTGGTCAGAATATCTGTCTTCTGAATGCTGAAGCAGGAAGAAGGGAAATGAAGGAGATGGACAATAACTGTTAATTAGCCCATATTGAAATTAATTGTGGTAATAAAGTGTCTTGTCTGTTGAGCAAGTCAGTGGTGAGAGTCAGTACTTCTGCTAAAAGGGAAAGTGCAACATTGCCAAAGGGAGTTTGCAATGAAGCTAATCTAATCTTTGCAAAAGCCTCGAAGTTACCACCATTCAAGCACCATAGCTACTTGAACATTGCTATAAAAGCCAGATTTCTCTGTCTGAAAGGTGTTAAAAGCAGACTCCTCTGGAACCCAGTCATTGTAACAACGTGAAGGCTCAATCCTTCCATAAATATCACATTAAACCCTCAATGTTAAGTCATAAGTTAAAATTGATACTACAAAGTAGCAATAAAAAAATGCCACCTCTGAAATCTTGCCTGTGAAACAGATATTCCATATGGTTTGAGGGGATGGGGTCAGTAACAAAAGTTTAATAAACATCTGATTGTTGCATTATTTTTACATCATAAGCATAGGACTATCAGAAACACCTGAAGCCAGGTGATCACTGAGTTTCAGTTGCAGAAAGATTTTTGACATAAAAATAATGTTACACTGAGTAACATCAAAAAAGTAATTTAAAAAGCTATTAAAAAAGTAATATATGTACAATTTAATCAGAGTGATGCCCTGAGGAATAACAGTCTATTATCTGCATCTCTGTAAATATCAGAAGACTGTAGTCTAAAATAAACTGTAATTCAGATCAAGGATAATCCTTCATGATAATGAAATTAATAAAAAACCTACTATGCTTATTTTTTTTAAAATCATCATTCATGTCCATATAAACTGTGTTTGCAAAATCCTGCAAATATATATTAAAAAAAAATCACAGATCCTACAAGGATCATTGAAAAATATTGGACTACAGTGTTCTTAGCTACTCCATCACGGTATAAAATGAAACAGGTTTTCTCTAATGGTCTTTTTCAAATATTTTAAGGTCATAACACATCTATACACAGTACAATGAAGAAATCCTAGAAAATTCAGCATTGGATGGGAGGAACTATGCATCAGAAGTGACTATTTAAGATCTTCAATATTTACTAGAGGCAGGGAGAGCGTTTGGAAAAAAAGCACTAAAAAGAGTCCATTTTCTCCCAAACTTCATATTCCTATGAAGTTCTTTATTGTCTCTAAAAAATGGCTGTAAATGAAACTGAATATGATTTTTTGGGATCCATATGTATATTCAAAGGATCAAGAGGAGTACACTCCTTACTTTGTTTAGTTTGTGGGGAGGATAGAAGGGAAATCAGAAAGAAGATGAAAGTTATTACAGATATAAAGAATTTACCAAAATTTTAATAAGACTTACTTTTTATTAGGATAGTGGAATGATCATTAGGGTAATAAATCCGTGTGCCATGATTTACACCAGTGTGATTTGAAGTGCAGATTTGAATCTGCACATATTTTAAGATTTCAAATATGAATTGGAGGATTGCATGTCCGAAGCAGCACAAACCCAAAGCTTTCTGTATAGTAGAAAGGAAAGGATGTTTACATTTTTGTATCTCCCACATGATCAGGAGTCAAAGTCAAAACTCACTTTGTTTGTAGTAAAAGATTCACTATATGTATTGAACAACAGAACTTGCAATGAAACCGACAATCTATCGATGACAAGTATACAGTGTTTACAATGAAAAAAAATCTTTTTTTTGTAAGTGGCTCAGTTTAAATAAACCTAAGAAGTTTTGTCTAGTGTCATCTTGTGTAACAAGATCCCTTTAGATCTAGCAAGTTATGTCTAGCATAGACTTGTCCAAACAGATCTACAAATCATTTAAGTGTTTCCTCTTACTAGTTCTATTCTGATAAATTATCTGTGAAATATGACATGAAATCAACATTTGATGAGAGCCTTTGACTGGTGAAGATTTGCTAGTTTTTAAATATTTAATATTTAAATATGGCCAAGATTCAGTTTGATTCAGACAGTGACAGGAAAAAAATGAATTATCTCAGTCTGACATCCCTTCTTGCGGATTATGAAATTCATGTATATTGTGTCTATTCTGTAAACTTATTTTTTTCACGCAGATAAATTACTGTGATTCTTCTATTCATTTAACATTGTTGCTACCAGATGCTAGATCATCTAGAAAACTATGAATTCTAAATATATAGGGAATTTGATAATCATTATTTTCACAGTTATGACTTGAATGAAATAAAGCAGATTGGTTGCTATTTTTACAGTAATTTTTACAAGTCTCCATCTTGTTAATTTGTGTCTGTATAACTGCTGGCATAATGTTTGGTTAGAGAGTAATTTTTTTTTCTTTCTAATCTTTCTACTTGATGCAGGACAATAATTTAGTATCTCCACGACTCTTTTAACGCAGAAAGAGGATTGATTGCAAATACTTTGGATTTATCATTTGAGTTGCGTCCTTAGAGTTGGATTTTTCTCCCCTTTCACCAGATTACTATTCAAGAAAGCATTCTTCTTGAAATAAAACAGCGAGCCCCAGGACACAGAACTCTCACACATGGGTTCTGATGGATCCCACAACAGCAGCTCAAGAGATTGCAGAAGATTTTAACCTGCCCCACATGTCTCCACAAAGTTGTTATGTGGTAGTATCAGCAGAAGGGAATGACTTTTGTCCTTTGGACACTCATTTCAAATCAATCCACTGGTGATTTTTAATCATTCACTGAGCTGGGGGAGGAGGTAGAAGATGTTTACTTGTGCTGACTGTAGAGGGAGGAAGACACAGCAGGATGATGTGGTCAGCTCTCAAAGAGGAACAGAGCAAGAAGACAAAAATAGCTACAACCTAGAGGCTATTGTAGCTGTGTTACATGGTATTATATGATTTTTAATTTCTCCAAGACAAGAATGGGATAGAAAGCACATGTTGATGAATAAACCTTTATGTTTAGAATTCTATTGTTCATTGCTATGATGTATTGAGATAATCTAGTTAGTCTGTTGAACACAAAATTTTGATTCACCCACTTAGAGATAGTAAAATAATTGCCACATGACATCCATAACTTGGTATTTTTGCTAGTAACACTTGCTAGCTCATGGGCACTGAACATAAGCAGCAGCTGAATCGAAGATATAAAAATGTATAAATTAGCCATCTTTAAGAAGGGGAGTCAACTCTTCTGCTATTGCCTTCATTAAACCAAAGGATGGATTACGCCTGACCATAGACCATCTTTAAAAGAATTAAATACCCCTATGTTGGGTTGCACGGAATTAACAGAGATCTCTGCAACAGCACCACCTGCCGATAGATCTTTTATCATTTGAAAAATAAATAAATGGAAAGAAAAGAATTAATCTTCGTTTCAGCAACACTGCATATGTGTTCACAGTAACCCTCATAACCTTGCGTGACACATTTCAAAAAAGGATCAGACATTTATAAATTAGACTATCATGCACAGTTCCACTGACTAGGATAACAATTACAGGGACAAGTAATGCTCATGCTTTGTAGCATTAGTTGAGCAACAGACAGAATCAAAAAGCAATTTCCTTCCATGGTTAAATTCTCTGTGCGTGCCAAGGCCTTCATGCTCTCCTCCAGAGCGTGCAACCGTTGCCTCAGGCAGGATACTGGACTAGATGGACCATTGGTTCTCTCCTGTTATGGCTATTCTATTGTTCCTAGTTCCTGTGCCAACGACATATCAAAACACACCATCTAAATTGCATTTGATATATATACTGTGTCACACTCCAAATCAGTGAAGCCACACGGACAGTGTGATTCATGTGGAGAATGTGCTTGAATTACTTTAGACACGAGGAAAACAATATCGGAGCTAGGTCTACAACCTAGTGCACACAGCAGGATCTGGCAATCTGTGATGTGTTTTGTCCATATGGAAGTGAAAAAGTATTCAAGTGCTATCAATAAAAACAGCAGAATGTGTCTGTTTCTGAGCAGCACGCATCACCAAGCTGCAGTTTCTGAGCTCAAGTGTAAACACAGAAGGTGATACTCCCAGCAGAAAAGACAGTCACAGACGTCTTTGTTGCTATTCACTAATTAAAAAATACTCAAAAAAATGCTTCTCAGGAGCAAAATTTCCTTGCTGTTTCATTAAACATTCTGTTCTCAAATGGCCTTGTAAAGATGCCAAATAGAAAAAGAAGGAAAGAAAATAATCTTAGGAAAATTCTTATTCTTTACAATAATAAAATAATCCCCTCATCATCATTATAACTTGTGAAACATACTTTTTAAAAAGTTTTGGAACATGTAGAACCTACTAGAACTTTTTACATTAAAAAAATAAGAGACTGTATGCACCTAAAATGTGAATTATAGTATATAACAGGCCTGACTTACATGTTTGTAGCTACTGATGTACAAAGCATTGACAGAATTACCTTCAATCTGTATGTACAGAACTTTAGGCATGGTTACAAGACTGGACCCTTTGAAGCTTGTAATTCACTAGTCAAAATTGCAGAGAAGGCCTTCCTTGTTAAGATTCCCATCTCAAAAGTTAAAGTGTGCTTGTCTTTCATGGCAATCTTGTGGTTGAAATTAAAGAAGGATGACTACTTTTATAAGGGATGTGTTTGGTTTTAATTTATTCCAAACTGTGTTTCCTTCAAAGTTTTCAAAAGCTTTTGTTCATATAGGCCAGTTTTCATTCAGGTGGTCACCATAATCAACAGCAACACAGCAGATGGTGAGACACTGGCACAGGTTGCCTGGAGAGGTTGTGAATACTCCATCTCTGGAAGTGCTTAAGGCTGGGCTGGATGGGGCTTTGAGTAACCTGGTCTAGTCGAAGTGGTTGGAACTACATGATCTTTAAGGTCTCTTCCAACAAAACCCATTATGTGATTCTTTGAAAAACTTCTTGTGGCTGTTCAGGGAAAATTTTTAAAAATCTGTTTAGAGAATAAGTGAAGTAAATTTTGTCATGAGAAAGAAATCCATCAAAAGTTTCCTCGAGTGGAAATTACTTGAAAGCAAATCTAAAGGAAGGCAATTTCCAGTAGAAGATCAGGTTTGTGGGAATATTTTTTTTTTTTATTTCCATTTAAAATATTGCATCTGATTAAGAGAATATAATTAAACTAGAAATTCACACTATATCCATATAGGACTTCAGGCACCCAGTATTCCTGCTTTGAAAAAACCTCATCTTTTATTCTGAGGTCAAAAATAACAGGTGCCATATCATGTCACATGCTGGTCCTGGCCTAGAAGCCAGCAGTCACCTGTGTTCAATATGGTGCAGTGCAAAATTACAGATTTCCACAGCAGTGAGCAACCCACAGAAGGAAGAACATTACTCTGAGACCATACGTGAAACATGACTTGACCTAGACATTTTTAATTGTTTTTTTCAAGATTTAATTACTCAGTCAACTTCTATTCAGTGATTAGTAGGTGAATGCCTTGTTAACTCTTTCTTGCAATCCATTTTTCAGGAATTTGGTCACAGTTCCCTTTGCAAATGTGGTCTCAACTAGAGGAAAACAACCCTTTTCAATTGAAACTGATCTATCATTCGACTGAAAGTTCCTGAGATTTATAGGAAGTACTGTTAATGAGGAAATATAGAAAATAATATTTTGGGTATAAGAATGGTTGTGCTCAGTTTTTTTATGTTTTCTTCACTGGGGTGCAACATACCAATCATAAAAACTGTCCCACATGTAACCTAGAGCAGTATCATAGAGCAGTGGAAATAAATTTCTGATGAATCATTTATTTCCACCAAATCAACCTGAAATCTAAGAATATATGACATCAGATTTACTGTAGTGTTTCCTCATTCTCTTCCTTTTGCATACAATTTCAATCAACCACTCAGCAGTTTCTAGAGAAACACAATATAACCTTCCTTTGGCTCTTTCTTTGCATCTTCCTGTTCATTTACATGGCAATTTTCACCTGTATAATTTTCTAATTGATTTTTAAAAATAAACTTTAATATCAGGAAAAAAAAGTCTCCTACATACTTTGGCTCGTCCCCCTAAACAACACAGCATCAGAATGTGACAACATGAGTCACAAATTTTGTCTTTGCAAAAATGCTACAAACCAAGCAAAACCTGCTCACATCTAACAGACAGGGAACAGAGGAAAAGATGCAAATATGTTTGCCTGCAGATACATAGCATTCGAATTCTGCACTGAATCCAAGCTTTATTTTCAACAGAAGATCCTTCCATATCTATCTCAATCATCAGAGACAGCTCAGACTGTGAACAGTGAGTGAACCATAATCACGCCTTTCAGGTAGATGCCTTCTTTCTGTTCACTGCAAAGAGGTTTTGCTGACGCTTAAAAATTCTCCAAAAAGTGGGATAACCCTAGAATGACATGTTAATTACTAATTTAAAGTGAAAATTCTGGATGAGAGCTGTTCACTTGGCATCTCTGAAGCAAAAAATAGGTCACTACACCACTTGGGTTGCTCATCTTCAGTCAAGACCCATGTGGGTTCTTTGCCTATTCCCATCCTGTGAGGTTCAATAGAACAGCTTTAGAGCAAGCGAGGACAGAGGCTTTTAACAAGAATCCAAACCCCCCAGATATTTTTGAGAAAAATATAATTATAACAGTATATTCTCTTTAATGATCTAAAAATAAAATTACAACTCTCGTCAAGGACAAAAATATCTACATCCTTCCCCATTTTGTGTTGGTGACGGGTGTTTGATAGGTTCAGCCACTGGAGATGGAAAGAAGCTGTGTCAAGGTATCTTATCTTGCTGGGCTATTAGTCTCCAATTTGAGATATGCTGAAAAAAAAAAAAAAAACAGAAAAAAAACCAAAAAAAAAAAACCAAAAAAAAACAAACCAAACAAAACAAAAAAAAAAAAAAAAAAAAACAAAAAAAAAAAAAACAAAAAAAAAAAAAAAAAAAAAAAAAAAAAAAAAAAAAAAAAAAAGAAGAAAATAGTAAGCACTTACATTACAACCATTTATCATTTACTGCTGTGAGAGGAATAAAAGAATCCTCTTCGAAGATAGTCCATTATCTATTCCTAGATGCCTTCTTGATGTCATATTCTCTCACAGAAATAATAAATTTAGAAAAATCACATTGCAAGAATAAGTACTGTTATATATCTCAGTATATACATTGTTCTTTTATTTACAGTCACTTTTGCCCATTTCCTAGAAGAAAATAGGGAGTTTATGTTTGTTATTTGTGGTTTCCTCATATCCATTATTTTTTCCTCTCAGGTAGAGAAAGCAGAGGTGGTAGTGAAGGAAGCCCAGAATAACCTAAAACAAAACACATGCAATATATTATTTTATTACTAGCCATAATCCAGGTGAAGCAATATCTATTTCTGTTCGGTAATGGTTCAAAAAGATTTTCATTAGGAAATGTATGTATATATACATATGATATGTATTTCCTACATAATATGTGTGCCTGTGCATATATATCAACATACACGGGTATTTATGTGCATATATACAAGGATGTGCATATATACATAAATGTATAGATCTCTGCATCTCTGTATGAATGCATTTACATGCATATATGCATTTATCTGTATATGATCATTGCCTATATAAGCACATAGTCTGTATGTTTATAGACATGTATATATACACTCGTATACATATTCACTTATATATATACGTATGGGTATATCCATACGCATAAATACACACAAACTGAGAGCATTTCAGATTTTTACCCAGTAGGTTCATGCAGATATATCACTGCACCCACCTGGACCCCTGCTGATGCCAATAATTCAGCCCTTTGTAGCCTTGCAACACTGGGGTGAAATGTTACCGGTATAGGTACACCTCCTTTAAAAGTTTTTTGTCAGCTTTTTGTTGATTTGCTTATGTTTTGGTATTAAAAAAATAATTTTTAACCATATTTTGTAATAATATTATAGTCTGACTACCTACTAGTACTGTTCCAAAAATTATTTTATTGATCCTGTGATTTAGAGAGAGTAGCAATAACAAGGTTGCCAGTGTGATGAGGCCTTTCTGTCACTGTTTCTTCCTCTGCATTTCTACATCACTCCTCACAGTTCAGCTTCTCAGATGCCATCAACTACTGCTTAGATATTAAAACTGATCATTTACTAAATAAGAACAAGTTGCGGAGACTTCCATATTTTTAGATAAATCACAACTAAAACTGAGAGTAATTTACACACACAAAACTCATTTTGTTCTGGAAACAAAATAAAGATCAAGTGAGGATTTGCCAAATATAATGCCCTACAGAAGGATTAGTTTATCTTTCCTTTACGGCAGAGTATGAAATCAATGTGTTAATCTACTTGAAAAGGAGGATTTGCTTCAGCTAGGCATCTTTAAGATACAAAATTAAATCTATATTTGTATTTATAATTATTATTCCTAAGGGTATCTTGGGCAGCAACCTTTTTTTCTAGGATAGAAAATTTAAAAGAGCAAAGAGGGCAAGGGGCAGAAGCCCCATAGAATGTTTCATTGCAATTTATTGGGTTTAAGGGAAAAACCGCAACACTCTTCTAACCTCCTTTTAAATTCTCTGCTGTATCTATTTCTTTTAGAGCTTGCAGAAAAGTTTTTATCTGTTCTTGCAATTAATGCATGACAACATCGTGTACTGATTACCTGCCTTTCTCACACACACAAACACCCCTCCTGCATCACCATCTGCAATCTTCAGTCATAACTCACCACAGCCTACAACTGGAACTGCGGCCTTGGCAGTGGAGGTTTGTCTTTTATAAGGACTCAGGTGTTATAACCTTCATATTAGTGAGGTTCTTGGTAAAAGATCTGACTTCTGGCTAAAACAGAGTTTTTGTGGTTTGTCAAAGCAATTTTTAAAGCTCAGAATGAGATAGTTCTAGGATGTTTAGAGTTTTCTTTAGGTAGAATAAAAAAATTCTGCACTTACAACCTTGCATGGATAACATCTCATCCTGCCCATCTATGTCCAGATAAAAGCAGCCATCTCCTCACCTTCTGTCTAAAAATAATCTTAAGAATGCATTGATGTATTTAAAAATTTAAATTAATTTTCTCCATTCAATCTGGACTTCAAGGTGACGCAAAGAACACATAAGTGTTTTTTTTTGTTTTGTTTTGTTTTGTTTTTTTTTTTTAAATATGTTTCCTAAATTTAATTTCCAAATTTGTAGGTGGTATATTAGGGAAACATAACCAAGCTCCTGTATAAGTTTGTAGAAATAGCCTCTGTGGCTGTGCTGAGAGTTCCATGAGTGAACTAGAGAGGAAGAGGAAAAAAATCACACACGAGACAAAGAGGGGGCTGAGGTGGATCTCAGGTGGTTTCTCAGTAGCTCTGTGGTTGTTCTCAGTGGTCCCAGGAAGGAGCTGGATCCTTGTGCCACACGGAGTTATCACAGTGATATCTTTCTAAATTGGTTTATATGTGTAATTTGCTGTAAACTGTAATTTGTCTGTAAAGATCTCTTGTAAATTTGTCACTAGAGAAAGACTAGAATTTTCTTTCTTTTATTAAAAGTACATCCTTTATTTTACTTTATTTTACTTTACTTTACAGCAGTATTATTGAATTATATCACACATTTCTATCCGTTAAAAGTTTGCGGTACTTATAACACAAACCAACACTTTTTGAAAGGAATGCTGTTTTACTATCTGTTTTTTTGTTTTAGCCAATAAAAATTACTGGTGCAGCATAAATTATTTCCTTGCTCTGACTGAGTGCCTTTAAAAGCAGATAGGAAAGTCCAGATTTCCTCATCTTTACTAAGCTATGACTGTATTTGAATACTATTTGTTCCTGATAGTGTAACAAAAGTTCCATAAAATTGGAAAAAACTTTCAAGAATTTTTCTTGCTGGTATATAGTGTATCCTTGGTATCCTTAGTGTATCAGTTGTAAATTAAGAATAAGGATATCCCCAGTAAGAATGGAGTTAGTTACTGCATGGTTTACTTTCAGTAATTGTTTTCAATGAAGCAAATGCTGTTTCTGCCCAAAAATGACAATATTTTCTGTCTGGACATCATTTTCAAAATTTTAATGATTGAAGCAATGAGTAGGTTGCTTGATATTTTACAGGTTAGTAGAACTAGTCTAATCTGTGTGTAACATTTAAGACAGACCCTTTATTTGACATTGTATTGAATATGAATGTTTACCTGCTAAGAGTTTTTCTGTTTATGTTGTGGTGAATCATGACATTTGCTTGGTTTAGAATGTGGAAGCCCTTAAATGAAATATCTCATTTTGTCTTCTGTCACTACCTCATTTGAAATTAGAATAGTGGATTAATTGCCTCTTTAATGACAAGTGCTTGCCTAGGATCAGGGTTAGCAGTGTGCCAGGTAATTTAGGCAGTCAGCAAACCATGAATTTCACTGACAATACTAGAGGCATTACCCACATATATTTTTCCTTTTCTTTCATGTGGTTAAATAAACCATTATCTGGGTTACTTTAGGACTGAGAATATGAGAATATGAGATTATTACCTGAGAATATGGGGTGTTTCCCCTCTATCTTCTGTGCTCAAGGACGTGTTTAGCTTTGACTTTCCTTTCTTTTTCCCCTCAGGGACCATCCCAGCTCCTATTTTACATTTAGTTTATTTTTCTTCCCATCAATATAATTCAATTCATCATGTTGTAGGGTATTGTAAACACCACAGGGATCTGTGTGACTGGAGTGCCTTTGGCAAGAATGTACTTTAGATGTAAGGCCAAGAAAGGGGATAATGAAGCCCAAGCACCAATGCTTGGGTTGCTCTGTGACAATACAAGGGGCAGTAACATATGCTAACATGTTCAGTGTTGTATCACTCCCACAATTTTACCTTTGCCAGCTCAAAATTATCTTCATTACAGTCAACAGAGTACAACAGAACACAGTGCTGGGTGGATAATTCAGGAGACAAAACTGAGTGATGCCAGTCCTTGGTTTCAGGGTCAGATGGCTGATTGAGAAATGAATAGGAAATGCTTTGTATGTTTCCAACAAAGAATCATCATGGAAGGTGAAGAAAACAAGCCTTTATCCTCATCAAAAACTTTGCCAAATACAACATCCTTGCAAAACCTTTCTCCCTCATGTACCCGCACGTTGTTCTTCATTATCAGTGCAGTCTGGCCTGCTATGCCTACTTGGGGAAGATGACTGTGATCATGCTCAGTGGGTGTCAGTGTGAATGGCAATGCTGCTGCTGTTTTCCTTGGAGACAGGAGGCATTTAATTTTTGTGCCCCAGCTAGCTCCCAAACACTGCAGCTACAGTCCCTCTCTTATTTTGTAATTCTTGTTTATGTTTGAAATGCCGAGCAGGCACCTCTTTCTTGAGGGGCTCTCTTCCCTCTCTCAGAATAAGGGCAGAGAAGAGTCAGGAAAACTAAATCACACTTCAGCTTCCAGGAAAGGTTATATTTGAGCTTCCCATCCAAAATACACATCATAAATAAACCTGGAGGCAGTTCAGCTACATATGTTCCTTGGGCAGAGCTGTGTGGGGCACAAGATGTATATTCAGAGCATGTGCAGCTTTGAGAAGTGGCACTGGTACATTTCATAGAGGGGAAGATGCTCTAAAGTGATCAACTTCAATTGTAGTTGAATTTGCTGGTTAAATAAAATTCTCTGTCTCTATAGATAAGTCAATCTGTATTATGAGCCCTGCTGGAGAACTTCAACTTTTGCTTCAACTGTTTTCCAAAGCCTCTGAAAAGTGAGGTTATAGCATATGTAGATTATATATACATATATATATATGTATATGTGTATATATATATATATATGCTACTGGAACATGGAAGATTATGATCACATGAAACTTTGTGAATACTGCTAATGTAACCTGAGTGAAAATGTTTAGCTCTCATGATGTTTGAGACTGTGGAGGTGAGTATGCAGGATGAGGGAGAATAGGACATGAGAGGAGAGGACAGGACGAGACAGGACAGGATAGGATAAGAGTATTTTGTCCATTGCTGAGTGATTGATTCTTCAGCTCTTCTACACACAATGCAGAAAAGTAGCATAGCTTGTATTCTTTAATTTTCAGGTTGTCTTTAATCTTATTTTTTGAAGCAGAATGTACATAACTGTCATCATATTATTTTTGAACACTTCAAAAACTTTATGTATTTTAATTGAAATTATAGACTAGAGAAAATTAGGAAAATAATTTGATTGGTTGTCATGGTTTAGCTAAACATTTGACATTGGTAGACTCTATGTACTGTTACCTTATTTATTTCTAGCTTTGCACAATTTCTTTTGGCTCACGGTTTTGATAAAACAGCCTCTAATTTTATGGGTTTTATTGAAGATGAGTTTCACTACTTGGATTCCTTTCATAAGTGTATTTATCTAAACCAGTCCTGCTTATCCTAACACTTCGTGAGAGGACATTGATATGTTTAACAATATATGTATTCAAATAATGCTTATTCATCATAGATTTGTGTTCACTAAAAGTCAATCCTCCACTGTTCAGTCTATGATTTGGAAAGATGTCATAAACTCAGTAGTTTTTTCCAATTTACCAAAGAATAATAGAAAGTTGGAAAAATGAAGCTGGTTTCCTTTCATTCAGTAAAGGGCACTATTCCGTTCCAGTACCACTGAAGTCAACATAAATGTCCATACTTACAAAGGTCTCTGCCTTAATTTGTTTTTTGTTGAAGTGTGGATGAATTTTATTCTTGGAAATAGTAGTTAGACTATTTCAAATGGTATTAATAATTTACTTAGTAATTAAAATCTACTTCTTGTGCTAAATTTTAAATTAAAATTTTAATTGTCTTGATCTTCTAAGAAGAAGGCTGGAAATCCTCAAGAAAGGGAATATATACAAAGACTTTATCACAGTGTACATCTTCAGTGCTACTGACCATCCTCTGATCTCTAAAAGGACAATAGTTCTCATATTTGCAAGAAGACTGATGGCTGATAACATCCTTTTTGCCTTTATGTATGCTTTAGCATTCTTATTCTTTTATTACCTTGCCTGTAAAAGAAAACCTCCTTAGAAGAGAAGGAGGAAGGAAACGATGCTATGCATTGCACATGGCAGAAGCAAAACAAGTGCTTGCAGAGCTAATTCTAGGTTTGATGCATTAGTCTTAAACGGATCTTCCTCAGCAACACAGTAAATTGTACTGTGTTTTGGAAATGCAAGAATTGTCTTCAGAATTCAATCCTTCAAATTTCTTTCACGTCTGTATTGCACCTGGGCATCGTTAGCATCAACCGCCATGGAAAATTAAAGGCAAGATACATAAGCTTTTTTGTACCTTCTGCATGCCTATAAACTCACAGATGCCTCAGAGATACAAGATTTTCCTGTGGTCAGGTTTTCAGAGTAAAAATCCAGATAAGAAACATGGAATGTAATAAATCTATTGACTTTGAGGGAAAACTATTAAGAGCCATTTTGGCCCATCCTATTACAACAGTTGCCCAGGTGTTCCTGATGAGTAATTCAGGAACATTTTCTTAAAGTTCAAAGAACTAATAACTTCTGGAGCTTTTACATAAATTCTAATACAATTACTATTTAATCTCTTTTAATGCATTTCAGTTTCATTAATTTGAAAGCCCTGATGCTATCAGGAGCCTACCTACAATCGGTCCCCAAAGTAGCTTCTTTAGCTAGCTGAGGATGCAGTGTCACTATCTAATACCTCCTTGTTCACCACCTCCATTGTTCTGCTTCAGCTTAAGCTTTCCCTCTTAATATCAGCATGATACAATTGTGCCATAGGTGACAAATACATTATTCCTTCTTGTTATACTGAACTTCCTGTCTTAATTACCAAACTCATTTTTCCTTCACATCCCACTTGCTCATTACTCATTTTCAATTATGATACAGATTTCCCTTAGACTTTAATTACTTCTTGTGCTTAAAAAAGATAAATTAATTTTCTTATTAACCCTTTGACATCTCATTAAGATCACTGAATAGGACAATTCTGTTTTCCCTTGACATGCTGTCCACATTATGTCAGTTTGCAAAAACGCTTGGGAGGTTTCAAAGGAATTTGCTAAAAAACATTGAGTTCTTCCTGGTGTAGCATCAACCCCTAAGTCATATGATATTTTTTACCTCCATAGAACTATCATTTAAACTTTAACCATGTTTATCCTTGCTTGACCTGGAGAAAACATTAACTTCTAGTGTTAATGCTGCCATGTTTACTTTGCTCATAAAACTCATATTCACTTTGACTTGCGAAAATGCTCATAGGATGGGGAAGAGCACAAAGGATCCCCTTTGTGTAGCTTGGACCAGCCTTTGATAGAATATGTAGCAGATAGAATGAGAATTCAAGGTTTCTCTCCCTCCTGCATACAAGAGCTTGTAGCTTGTTTATGGACAGAGAAAATAATATCCTTTAAAAGGCTTTAAAAGGAAACTCACACTCCGATTCCTCCTTATCTTTTGGTAGACAAACATCTACAAGGTGTTAGGCCATTTTATCACCATCAATTTGATGTTGCAATTTGTAAACCATTAAATTTTTTTCTCATTGAGTCAGATGCTACAATTGCTAAATGCTTTGGATTGTGACTTCCGCAATATTCCCAGCATTGTCTCCTTTCTCCTTTGGCCCTTTTGGTTTCCCTTGGTTCACAGCTTTTTTCACAGGCTGCAAGCTCCCTGTGGATTATGTATCCCAACTTCCATCTTCTATTTCCTTGCTTTCCTGAGACCTCTGCATCAAAGCGGCACATCAGGATCTCTGTTGATTCACCAAAGGTGTCTGTGAGTCACTGACACTTACAGAAGTGTCAAAGTACCTGAGAAGACGTTAATTCCTGGTGCAAAAGAGACTCATGAAATGAAAACCTTGCAACAATCGAAATGCAGTTACTTTATTTAGACATAATGAAACTAGAAACAGTAAATATTTCATGCATCTGATGGGTTTCAGTGCCTAGGGCTGACTGCATGTTTTTCTGCCTATCAGATCTCAATCCACTGGAGACTCTCACATGTATTTTTTAAGAAGGAGCTGTCCCACATACAAGTCACATGTTGGGTCCATTCATGACGCTACTAAGCGTCATGAAGATGAACACTGATTACAATGAGCAGATTTGGGGCTAGAATGGGATGAAATATGCATGGACAAATTGTTTTATAGATTAAAAATTTATTTTGTAAGTGTCTTATAGAAACATCTGGCCTCAATTGGGGGAAAAAATATTATTTTGACATTTCTATGTGAAACAAACAGCCGTCATTTCAGAAGAAAAGTTTATTTTCCAGTAGATTTCTTCTTCTTCTTATATGCAAATGTAAATGACCTAAGTGTATTTAGATCAGTAGGAATCATCACGTCTTTTTTTTTTTTTAATTCTCAGAAACAATCAGAACCTTGCTTTCTCTGAAGGTCTATAACCTGACTATTCTACAACCTGAAGACAATTTAATTTTAATTTTTTTAATCAAAAGGTGAAAATAGGGCTTTGAAAGAAATATAAGCTCCCAGCCCCAATCTACAAGAAAGAGTTATAACAAGGAAGGTTTAGGAGCCTCATCTCAATTTCATTTCCATCAAATAAAAAAACCCATCCAAATTCATGCTGAATTTAAAGAAATAATCTAGCCCCTTACAGAAGAGCACTGAGGCTTACCTTCTCCTGTTAACAACAACAGCAATGGAAATCCTAGGATGTTTTGAGATAATTCTGATATTTGAAATAGGCCAATGCAGAAACCTGTCTACTGAGCACAGCAAAAAATATTGAGGTGATTTAGTGAAGCAAAACTTACAAAAACATTCAGGAAGTCTGTTATTTGATTTTGGACGGTTGGTACAAAGAGGATGGTATAAAGGTACTAGAGGCATAGTCAATTTTTCCCTATTGAACTCAGAAGTATAAAAAGTGAAAAATATTTCTCAATAATACAATATATACGTGGAAAAAAATCTGAGAACTTTCTATAACAAAATCCAAGATTCAGTCAGTGATTTTGTCTTTAGAACAAACACTGAGGGAAAGACTGATAAAGACATGACTATAGACAAAAAATGGGATAAAATGATGAGAGTTTTACCAAAGACAAGTTTTGTCATACTATTCTGTTGTCTTAAATATATTAGTCACTAAATAAAAGTGATCTAGAATAGGCAAACTTAAAAAAAAAAACAAACCAAAGGACCACCCCCCCAAAGAACAAAAAAACAACAGATGACACTAAAACATTTAGTAGATTCATGCCACAGAAAAGTTTGCTAGTTAAGCAGTTTTGTTTGCTGTTACCATGAGTAAAATCTGGAAAGGTGTTGACAAAGAACTGTAATAAATAGCAAAAGTTTAGCAGAGGAAAGTTTGAATTCTTTTTTTCAGTAATGAACATGGCAAAAGTATAAAAAAGGATCAAGGAATAATCTCACTGGCATTTTCAGATGATGTGGGCACTGCCAGAAAAAAAGAGAATGAGAATATTATACAGAAGGACATGAGCTGGGGGACAGGAGTTAAAGGAATAAAGTTACCTGTGGTAGAACAAAGTGCACTTGAGGACCAGGGAAAACAAAACAAGATGACTATGCTAAAATTACTGCTGCTGTCACATTGTCATCTAGAGAACAATATTCAAGCTTTTATAATAACATCTATGTTGTTATCTCCTGCTATGTTTCAAATGATACAAAATTGTAAGCTCTTTATATCATAGACTAGCAGTTTGCAGTTTGAAAAACCCAGTAATACTACTGAATACTTAAATATAATAATATAATCCTTTTTAGAACAAATGATGAGACTGGTTACTGTGGCTTGAATTTTGTGTACGTTTTACAATCATTTTTATAAAACTGTCAAAATAATGCATTTAAACCAAAGTAATTTTTTTTTTCCTGAAGTTCAGAAACATAGTCTAGTGGTCCAAAAATACAATCAAGCTTTTATAAATGGCAATTATAGCTTTATCATACAGATTGTCCACTGAATCTTTATTAAAAACCCCACCTTGCTTTGGCATATTAAATACAGTCTAAAGGTATCTGCAGTGATACTGCCAAATAAAATTTCCAAAAATACATTTTCCAAACCCTGTGTCCCTGGGTTCTTGCAAATGACATTTTTTAATGATCTGTAGGTACTTTTTGATTAGCATAGGGATGAACATTCTTCTGTTTATCGTTTTTCTTGCACCAATGTGACATCTGGGCTGATTACTCACATTATGCTTAATTTGCAACTGATAATCAGTCCTAGTTTCTTAATAAACTTCTCATTAAGTGACTGGAGCTGTCACTTTACCTCCATGTTGCACTTCCTAAGTATAATCTGTGACCATTATGCAAAAGAAAGGACTGCTGGACGTCACACATGTCATTTGCAATCATGTACAAAAGCTTCAAAAGGAGCTTGTTAAGTAAATGCCCTTCATAAATCATTACCGTAAAACAGAAAGTTATAACTAATCACCATATTGCCACCGTGTTGCCATATTTGGCTTTTTTGAAGAGAAGGCATGCTCAGCCAGCACACATTCTAAAAGATCTTCTGTAAAATACTTTTAGGGAACTCCCTGAACTTCTGGTGCTTTGCTTATACCAGAACAAAACCAGCAGTTTATTGGTAAAGAGGCTCAAGCTGAGTTGCCTGGCAGACACTTGAAGATTCATTCTGAAACTGTTGCCTTCAGAAAAAAGTGTTATGATTAAATTTTGATGCCTAATAGCTTATCTTACCCTAACTGGTCCAAAGCAAATTTCCAAATCAACATTATGAGCCCACAGCAAGAATGAAGTAATTCGGTGTTGTCTGCAGAGAAATAAACTGCAACTATTTGTGTTAGGTCATGTTATAGAGGAATAAATATGTGCCTGTGGATAAGTGCCACACTTCAGGGGATGTGCAGTAGCAGTAGCAGTTAGGTTATAGTAGCCTGCCAATACTGCTTGCATTGGCAACATAAACCCCCCAGTCTTTGGCATATCCTTTTCCTGAATAAAATCTTTTAGTTCAGTCTTCTGAGCACCTATGTGACTATATGGACTTTGAAGTCCCATCCCGGACTCTACCAGCCACGAACAGGAAAAAATTAAAACATGAGAGCTGGAGTGAAGTTGAAGTTAAGATGCTGTACTTTGAAGGATTTCTTTGTGTGTGTGTGTGTGTTCTCTAAGGATTTATTTTTTGTTTGTGTTCTTTTGCAGTAGAGTGTGGTTCAGCTTGATTGGGACAGCATAAGTAATATTAAATGCAAGGTAGGGTTTTCAAAGAGAATTAAAGATAAAATCCAGAAGACAAGCTAGCCATAAATAATAAAAAACCCCTTCCTCTTCTGGAAGGGATCCCTACCTGTGTGTTTCCCATGTATATATTCTATACATTCCTAAATTCTCAGCAATAGCATGCCACTATTATTTTATCCCAGAGAAATATTTGCTGCAGAATTACTTCTGAAATATGCATTCATGATGTTTACCCATTGTCTTGTTTCCAATCATGACTTTCAGACTATTTTAGCAAAAAAAAAAAAAAAAGAAAAAAGGTTGTTTATTCTGCAAGGTCATATGGTGCTGTAGCAGCAAGTTGCTATAACTGGACAAATGGTATCTTTAAAACCTACTTATCCTTGGGCTTATGTGAATCTTCTTTTTTTAAATTATCTAGAGAAGCTCATTTCCAGTGTGCTCACATAAATTAAATGCTGCATCTCTGTATCTAACCTAAATTTGTTCTCCTTTTAATGTTTTGTCACTGCTTTCTCAGAGATAAGGATTCTTTGCCCAAGAAAAGTTTCTCTCTTTTTTTACTATTTCCGTATCTTCCTGAGAAAGGTAAAAATTAACAAATAAAAAGAAGAAGGAAAAAGAAAAATCAAGACAGTAAAGTAGTCAGGATTTGTAGATTTGTAGTAAACTAATTGTAGTAAACTCTGTTGGGGTTAATGATGACTTTAGGGAAATTGTCCCAACTGATGTCAGCAGGAAATACAGCTTTATTCATTAGGGCACAATGTGTGAGGTGATGGCATTCTCTGTTTTTCAGGAACTATACACCATTCGACACAGAAGTGAACTTCAACATCTCTTTTAGTTTCTCTCAGGTATTTTCAGGTGATGGGACACCAACATTCATTTTTAGTACAATATCTTAAGAACAGAAGAGCTCTCTGTTAGGATTGTTCTCAGTAGTTATTCCCAGTTTACCAGTATGTTGTTGTGCACTGGCCATTCCAGGTCTGCTTTATTCTACTTTTTTTTTTCCTGTGCTTTTATCAAATATCCTTTTGGATTGTATCGCCACATGCACACACAAAATGAAACCTGACCAAGAAGTGATTGTAAAATTCTGCAATACACTATTTCTCTTTCCTCTGTAAGTTAAAATGTTTAACTTGGGAACAAGACTCTTGCCTAGTTCCATGTGTTATTTGATTGTGGCTATAAAATAAACTAATTATTTCCGGGAACCAATTGCTTTTATCTGAGAAACAATTGGAAATATTCTATTGTCTATGAGTTTGTTGCAAAGATATTTTGACTGGATTAAATTTTTAGTTACACACCACCATCAAGTTTCTGTCACATTTCAGTGTTATTGATTTGAAACAGAAGTGGAATTTTGATATTACTTATTCTGCACTACATATTGTGTAATTATTCAGATGCTTCATTTTCATTTGTGCTTTCCTATTTGTTTTAAATGTTATTACTTGCTTCAATGCTTTTTCATTTTAGTGAATACACTGATAAATATTTCTATCAATTGCAGATGTGATTTTTGCATAAGTAACTGAAATCCTACAACCATGGTTTAATACAATATTAGGCAGCAGAGAAACTTGTAGAAACAATTAGGAAGTCTATGCATGTATCTGTTTATTGAGTTATTAAAAAAAATGCTCTTAAGGGATTGTTTGAGCTGAAAAAAGGACATTAAAGCTGTTAGTTGCACTGTCAGATTTTCAGATGTCCTCACTGTAGACAAAGTGCTATCACAGGCACCCCAGTTTACACATAAAATTCAATAAGGATGAGTCCCAAGGGGTCATTTCCTTTTTTTTCTCCCAAGGAAGAGATGAACATATCTATGTGCAGCAGGAGTGACTATGTGCAGCACTCTCCTCCCCCAGCTACAGAGGAAGCAGCTTCCTTCAAGCTGCTCTGAAATATAAAACATCTCCAGACTAGGACCATCTTTTGGATATCTTCATGCATTTTGTGCTTGTTTCCCCGTTGAGATTGGGATTTTAAGTGGGGAAGACAACCTTGTACCATGAGCAGCCATTACAAAATCACTGGGAGTATTTGAATGAGAAACTAGCAGACTCAAACCTCCAGCTAAGGCTATGCCTTCTTTTCTAAATTCAGTCATAGAGACGAGTTGTCTGAATAATTGTAGGTGAATCTTATTATTATTGTTGTTGGATTCTTTTTTGCCTCCATTTTCAAACGAATAAAAAAACACAATGAAAAATTTTAAATTTCCACTGTATTCCTTACTTCTGCTTCTCTTTTTGGGCACTTGCACAGGCAGTGGGAAAAGCAGTGGAGAAAAAAACACATCCTTGAAATTAACAAAATAAATGTTACTGAAGAATTAATTTGTTTGAGTGAAAATTTGTTTTCTATGACTGAAGTTGGAAAACACTTTTTAAAATTTTCCCTTATGATATTCAGTCAGGAACAGAAAATGCTTTCAGAATAGCTCAAGGTGAAATTACTTGCAGAAGGAACACATAGGCCACTTTGTGTTCCATCATACACAGAATTTATACATATTAGAAACCTGCTCAGTGACTGTTGCAGTCAGTAGAGAAGCAAGTGCACCTTTTTATGGCCACAGAAGCAAGGATAGGAAGAACCTTGTTACTCAGTTCTCCACAGGTTAATATTGTTCAATCTAAGAGAACTGTGTGACAGATGATGGCCACAGAACTCACTGCTGGAAATCACAGAGCACTGACTGAACCTCAACAGTGGCATAGCAAAGTCTTTGTGTCAAGCTTAGTGTGTATGATCCTCAGAAATACTGCAGAAGCACAATCCTAATGCATGAGCTTCCCTTATGGATCGGACTTTTTAATATCATACTTTAGCATATTATATAGCCCATGTCTATTGATTTTTTGTTAGTTATATAACACTTATTAATCCAGGAAAAAAAAATTATTGCGGGCTAAATACTTATTAGCCACATAGAGGGATTATTTTTAACTCAATGGTTGGCATTAGACTATAATCACTAATTTCCTTTGCTTTTGTTTCTCCCAAAAGGAAGTCTTCACAGCTAGCAAGGAAGAACTGTTTTCAGAACATCGCTTGGCAATATTTTTCATTTCCTTTCCATATTTTAATGCAATCAGCACAGCTTACGTCTGTGTAGCAATCAAATTACAACGTCAACATAATCCAATGAAATAATGAAGAGCTAAATAATCAAATTCATATTAATATTAATTGCTGTAGTTTCTGCACCTGGATTTAAAAACAAAAACAAGAGAACCACCACATAGAACTTCCTCTATTTAATTGCAATGTTTTAAGTAAAAAATCCTAAACAAAAAAGCAAATCAGAAAAACCCTATGATGTGCCTCCCCACAAGAACCAAGCCCAAAACTTCAGATGATGTAGGTTTTTCTTCTGTTAGGAACAGATCTTTTTAATACACAGACTGAGATGTGTATTCCTCAGACATCCCAGTGCAACTATTTATAATTTTTCTTTTCCCTAGCAACTTTTATTAACTAATTATCCATCGTTAAGATGGAAATATTGTCCTCATTTCACACAGCCATGGATTTCTACTGAACATTTGCAGTTCTAGATATAGAACTAAATTAGGATTACCACGTCCATCACCGAAGCAGGCTTGGATGTTAAAAGGGTTCTTGTCTTCACTTGTTCACACAACCAACAGTGAATACAGAAACAGTGAACAAAAGATAAATTACCATTTCCAGTCCTCTTCCCCAGAGGTGCCTTTACCCTTCCATTAGAAAGCAGCTGCACATATAATTAATGCAACATTTGTCGTAACTGGGAGGGATGGGATCTCCATATATAGAGAGAAATGAGCTCTTGGGGATGGGGACAGAAATTTAGTCATGCAGATTTATTAGCTACAAGTGGAGAATATCACTACTCTGTTAGCAACTCATGCATTTTAGTTTTCTGCTCTCATTCATACATCCTCTTCGGTTACATCACATACCTGTTGATGTCTGTGTGCTGTTACACACAATAGGAGCCAAGTTTTCCAGTGGGAGTTTTTCAGGAACAAGATGTGAACAGTTAGCTGAAGAAATGGCACTTTTTGAAAGCAATAGTAAAAAGACAGAAATAGTATTGTTTGGATTACAACCATCAGGCTGGCTCTTCAGGTTTTGCAGCCTAAGTACAAACTGGACTCTTTCTCCCCCTCCAACTTTCCTGCCCTTCACCCAAAGCACAAAACCAAATGTCTAATTGTTTTGTACATTCTACCAAAAGTTTACTATCTAAGCCAGATGGAATTTTAGTATTGTGTCATGATTTAAAAGTGGTCTATGCTGATGAAGAACGTAGTTTTCACTATTAAATATACCCTTCCAGAGAAAGGAAACAGCAAACTTAATTAAAGCATAATTGGATAAAAAATGCAGCTTAGACAGACAGAATGCGAGATGTAGGAATAGGAATTTGCTTCTTTAGCAATAGCTTCCACCAGTTATTTAGGACTCCCTTTGAACTAAAGGAAATTGCTTCAGGTATAATTACATCCTCTCTGATTTAATTACCATTGGTATTGAGGCAAGATGGTAGCAAGTAATTGGGAAGTTATCAATTAGTGCACTTGTGACCAGTGAGATCTCACAGACAACTCTAAATTTGGAGAGTTGAAGTGTGAGCAGCTAGTCAGTCATAAAGAAGTATTGAAAATTGCTGAAATATGCACTTCTAGCATCAGCAGGCTTCATAATAAAAACCTGAAAGTGTTAAAGTGCAAAATTAATTTGTAGATTGAATTTCAAAATCAGCCAGAACTGTCAATGGTCAAGTGGTAAACCAGATGTATTTATTCCCTTGTCATTATAGGTTAAACTTCTCGATTACATACAGAGTATACAAAGCAAGAAAAGTGCAAATATTGAAGTGGTTCTTTCTTTCCAAAGAATGACTTTAAAAGTGAGGAGAAAGCTTCATGGTCAAAGCAGAAGGATTTTATTTTGAGTTTTCAATTCACAGACTTGTCTCTTGACGTTGTCACTTAAGTTTGAGTATAAACATATTCAGTTTAAGAGACAAACAAGAGCTTGTGCCTGTAAAAACTTGAAAGAAACTGTACCCAAATGTGCACAGCAAATTCAAAAAGTTCCTTACAGTTGGCAGCACTCTTGAGTGCCAGCTGGTGCAATGCTTCCTAGGACACAGGTCCTTTCTCTCTGTGATTGAGGACCTTCCAAACCATCTCTCTCACTTCCACCATGAGGTTGTAAGTGAGCACAGAATATGAGAGTCTCACATCTTTCCTGATGAGTCTGTCTAATTCTATAATAATTTTCATCTGGACAGAAAATGGAAGTGTAAGGAATAGGATTGCCAGGTCATGACCTATACAAAAAAATTCATAAATGCATCTTATATGCATTTGTAATGTAACACAGGCTTTATGTAGTGACAGAAGGGCCTTGGAAATAGCATAAAAATTTAAGCTCTTATCACAAGCTGGATGTCAAATATCCAGTTATAAACAGGCATGCATGAAAACATCTCTAAACAGCTGTAGAAGGTAGAAAGTAGAAACAGCTATCTAGAAAGTTTATCAGCTTCAGGATGCAGTTGTGGTTCAGTCTAGACACTCAGCATCATGGCCGTGTACTTAAGTAGATGTCCCTCAGATCCCAGCCTTCTGTAGACCACTGCGTTGTTACAGGCCTCACTATTCCTGTATTTACAGCAAAAAAACAGGAAGCCAGTAGCAAAATTACTCAAATGTGTATTGTAGTGCCTGCAGGACTTTGGGCAGTCATGGAGTTAGATATACAGCAGTCAGTAAAGCTTTACGTGAAATGGTTCTAACAGTATTTTACTCTTATTATTTACTACTATAATTATTTTTACAAGAAATACTGTTTCACAAAGGACTGAAGCCCTGGGGGGTTGGTAAAACCAGCACTAGCAATAACAGCAATTATCCAACCTGTGGGAAACACATTTTACATACTGTAGATTCAGATGTGGCATTCCAGATCACTGACAAAAGCATACAAGGCCAAGAGGTTGCCTTGCAATTTGCTGATCTGACCCTTGCTTTACTGAGTCAGCCTGCTTGCTTGTCACTGGGGACTGTCCAGGGATCAGCACTGCTGTCTGGGTCTGGTCAAGGCTGCTGGACGTGCTCTGCTCCTCTTAACTGGGTACCATGTGAGGGCATCCCTGAACAGCGAGAGCACTACCCTGCTGCCACCTCCATCCCAGCTCACCTTCCTTTGTAGAACCGTCCAGTCTTGCTGCTCCCTGGCAAAAAAGAAAAAAAAAGAGACATCAAACACCTGCTCTTGCTGCCTGTGGATGTGTAAATCAATTTGTACAAGCGTAATTGTGCCTGCATAAGCAGTTGACGCTTTCTCCTGGGCATACGAAACTCAAAGGAACCTCATGTAAGAGCAGAATGGTTTACACTGCGACATTCTCCCTGGTTAGACTGCTGATCAAATTAATTTTTAAATAGTCTTTCTGACTGGTCGGAAGTATAAGGACAATAATTCCTATCCCCTACATGATGCTTTTCATTTTTCAAGCTATTTAATAGCTGTAACAACTGAAAGTACTCCTCCAGGTACCCTTGTAAAGGAACAATTAATAATACTTTATCCTTCTATTGCGTCTGACACCTGTTGTTCTTAAGTATTGTATGTATTTAATGGACAAAGACTCATGCAGTTTTTGTGTATGAAGCCTTACAGGGCCAAGTGAATTTTAGAGCACTAACAATTTTAGAAAAAAAAGAGCAGTGGTAAAGGAGAATAAGGGGGATCTTCATGAACCTCTTTAGAGATATCAAACTTTGCAACTTTTAGGACTTGAATCTTGTACCCTTTCTTTTTGCCAGAGGACAAGATGAAGCACAGAAAGATAAAACAAATAGCTGTTATCTGAAATCAGGTTTCCCATTGTCCCATGCAGCCTTGCCCTTAAGGCACATATGTGTCCTCTAGTGGAGGGGACAGGAACTGTCCCCATCAGTCCCTCCCTGTGATCTCTCAGAGGAGTGTGAAGTTGAAAGTTCCCATGCCACAGGATATTATAATGAAAAATTCCCACATTCTCCCTCTCCCTGGTTATGATTTTACCACCAACATGATATTGGGCAAGTTACTTTAGTTCCTGCAATTTTTCTCTATATTACAAATAATGTAGTTGATGAGAGTTCCTACTCATGTTGCAGCACCTTTGATCAATGCCAGCTTAAGAAATGTTTAAGTTAAATATGTTGTATTGCATACACTTCCAGATTCAAAATGGCAAAATATAACTGGCAAACAATTTGCAAGGATATTGTACTACTTAGAAGCAAATATAGAGCACCCAGTGAATCTCTGAAGCTGGAAACACAGCTGGCAATGTGAAACCTGGAATAGTGCCAGAAGTCCACCCTTCTCCTGTAAAACAATAAAACACTTGTCTTGATATGAGAAATTGTAATAATCCACACTCCACTCCACTACTGACTCTTCTAGGAGATGCTGTGCACCGTGAAGAAGTTTCAGAGCCCTGCTGACAACATGGCAAGCCCACAGACTGTTTTGCTTGTGCAACCCAATTCTAAACACTAACAACAAAAGAAGGCTATAAACCCCTTTTTGATGCAGTTAATTTTTTAGAGAAGTTTCCCGGCTTGATGCATTGCTGAGATGGTACAACATGCCTCATTACACTGTGACACTGTGTCAGCAGCACAGATTACCACTGGCCTCCTCCCTCACTGCTGACTGCAGCTCAGTGGCACTCTTCTTTCTGGGAATTCAGAAAAAAAAGGAAAGCAAAATCACCAGGTGCACTGGAAGGGATGATTTCTTTCCTCTCCTGGGATGCACAATAGAAAATATTTAATTTTTAAGCAAATTTCTTCAAGTTGCATGTTCCTCTCAACAGCCCTGGTATCAGAAACAAGTTCATAAGACCTGCTTCCCCCTTCACTCAGGTCACAAAACTAGGAGAGGAGCAGTGCAAGATATCCAGTGCACAGATAGAAAGAGAGGAATCAGTCCCACACTTCACTTACACCCAGTTACATTCATACGCCTGATGTCAGACTGCCTCTCGGGTCCACTATAATTTGAAATAAGAAAGTGCATAGACAGACTCTAGATCTCCAACTTTGGTTCATAGCTTTGGGGTTTTTTAATATGTTTGCCTAACCCTTCTTACCTGGAAAACTGCAGGGCAGAAATCATTTCACAGGGGATGGGAGGCAGCTGGAGGTTCATCTCGAACTGCTCCACCTTATTTTGAGGGTGGGCTGGCAGCAAAGGGGACGTCAAGGGTGACACCAGGAAGATATGAGTGATGCTGAAAAGACTTGTGGCAGCAGGGACCTCCCTCCTGCTTATGCCTGAGCAAAGGGAGATTTGACTTTTTTTGGGAGATCACCCACTGCGCACTAATTAAAGAAGAGACTCATTAAAAGCATGTGAATAATCAGTGTATCTGCACTTTAAATAAGGTACAAGAAAAAACAAAATTGTAATTATTCTAGTAAGAGCCATCAGTTGATAGTGCTTGTTCTTTGATGACTCAGTTAGCAAAGCTTGAACCAGGGGCAGTTTTAATGATTTAAGGTTTGCTAACTTAAATAGTGACACCAATCAGACACTTGAAGCTCAGAAGGTGCTCAAGCATCCTGCTGAGTAGGGATTTGAGTCACCAGTTCCTCTAGTTAAGTAACTGGGATGTGATCCAGCCACAGCAATCTGAGAGTGCTTTGATGGCCTAAAGTCTGGGAAATGCATTCCTCTGATGTCCAGGCTCACAACTCACAACTGGCCATGCTTGCCTGTTCTGTACAAAAAAAAAAAAGAAAAAAAGATCTCCAGTACTGGAGGAGACCTCCTGGAGCACCCAACAAAGAGAGCAAGTAGGTTCATGCAGTTTGTAAGAGATTCAGTGCTGAGAGAACATGTATGGATAATATGGGCAGACATGTATCCTTTGGCAGTTCTGAGTGCCCTTCCACACAAAGTCAGAGCAGTCTCAAGAAATTCAAGAGTCTTCTTTGCATTTGGCTTCTTTTTTTTTGAGTGCTGAATCCCTCTTATGCTACAGTGAAAGTATATAATCGTCTGGTTTTGCCCTCTCTCTGTTTCTTTCCACTGCCAAAATTTCAGTGTTTTTGTAGGTCTCAGTGGGCTATTCCTTCTTTCTCCCTGCCAAAATCAAGCATTAACACCTATGTCTTTGTTCTTTACTTGAAAGATTTTACATTTCCACAGCCAAAATTCAACATATATTTGCTATTGCTATGAGCAGGCCTGATATATCTGAGCATAAAGCTGAAAATATGTACCTAAGGACTGAAAAATCTCCAGCAATTTCATTCTGATATCATTAGCTGTTGAATATTATAAATTAGTTTATTTTATTCTATGAGATTCCTTGTCATATAAAGGAAATGCTCAGTGACTTAGGGTAGACTTAGAAATCTGTTCTTAATGACGTTCAAAATATTGCAAATGCATGAATTAAGAAATAGTTTTATACTTTAGAGAAAGTATTTGATTTTATTAGCCTGGGGCATTAGAAGACATAAAAGATGTAGTGAAGTTATTCCCCAGACTCCCTTTTTTGTCATGAGGAACTGAAATGTAACATATGTACTTCTAGCATACATTTATCTCTTCCTGTCAAGCCTTTAAAGAAACGCTTGACCTAAATGTCAAAAACGTGGCTATAATTTGTAACTGAAAGACCAAACAGGAAACATATTTCTAAGACGGTATTTCTTAATTTTTCAAGAAGGAAAGGGACAAAACCAACATCTGTTGAAACCAGTTGCAATAACATTCAGATGAGAAAGTGGAGGTGAGAGGATCTAATGAGATTCATTGATAGAGGTAGTGCTGCACTGGAGAGCAGCGCCTGAACAGTTCTGAGAAGGGTTTAGAGCATGAGGTGGCTGCCTGCTGATAACCTGTGTGTACCACTGAAGATAAGTTTTGTAGGTGTATGTGTATTCATGCAAAATTCTGGATCCGGGGTGCGTCTTGGCTCAAGACGCTCTTGGGATTGGAGACAGAAGAGTGCAAATTTGGTTTGGAAATGATCCTCCAGAGGACTGTGCTCATGGCTCTGACAACCCCGACGTGCATTACTCACAAACACAGCGATAAAGGCTGATTGCAGATTCAACAGTCCCATTATTCCATGCCTTGGTAAGCAGGTTTTCCTATAGTTGGGATCTACACACCATCATATTTTTCCACTTTTTTCAGACACATTTTTATGGATCTGTTTAGCTCACTTCTGTTTTGCAAGACGAAATATTTATTGCCCAGTGGATTTGCTGCTGGAGGTGGAGTCCATCCCTTAAAGCAAAACACTTACACCAAGGTTATTTTCAATTCCTCCTTCCCTCTCCTCTCTATGACATTGTGCTTTTTATAGTCTCCAAATATTGCTACATCTTTAGAGGTCATTTTTTAATTTAAGTATATAATGTGTCCATTCTGATTTGGTAATCTTCTGTGGCAGCAATACCTGCATTCAGTTAGATCGTTGGCACTTCACAAGTTTTTCATGACTTTGGGGTATTCCCCAGGAGTCACAGGTACACAAAGTTGTTCAAATAAACCTTTCACATAAAAAAAAAAAACACAAAAAAAACCCCAAAAAACAAACAAACAAACAAACAAAAACAAACAAAAAAAACAAAAAAAACACAGAAAGAAGGAAGCTTAGCTAATTATTTTGCCCCAGTAATTTGTGATGGCTAAAAACAAGTAAGGTAAAGAGGTCTGATGAGTGAACTTGTGTTGAAAAGTCACTTTACCTTAGAACACTATTTCCCTTGGTATATCATGTAGACATTTTTTCCCTTAAACATAACAAAACATAGATGAGTCAGTATAAACAGCAATCTACTTAAAAACATTATTTGTTATCAGTAAAAATACACATTCCTCTATGCAATACGTATAATTATTATAAAAATATATGATTACATATTCAATTTTTTCATTAATACATTAAAAATTTTATAGGAACAAGTGAAATTAACTTAAACATGATCCTCTGCCTGTAGAGTCAATATTTATCAGATTTCTGAGGTGTGCCCAAAATTAAAATACACACAAAGATCTTTGACTGCTATGTTTGTCATTGAAAGGAAATGTTCTATAAGGTAGTTGAGCGAGTTATGCAGGATTGATCATCAAACCATTCTCCACTGTTAAATTCATGTAATATACATTAAATTCTCATTATAATTAACTTACTAATTATAACTACTTACTTAACTTATTAACTTACTCTTTATAACTACTCATTATGAATAACTCACTAAAAAAAAAACTGAAACAAAAAAGGCTTTGTCACCTGAACCACTTAAAATAGTTAGTGTTGATTTTCCTTTAGATTTGTTGTTTGCCTTGGGTTTTTTTTAATATATTTTGTGGGGTTTGGGGGGAAGGGGGGATATGATGGGTTTTTGGTAATTCTAGTGTTTTTCCAGAGAGAAATTGGCCCAATAAAGTTAAAACTAGTATGTCTGTAGGAACTAAAATGTGAAGTGGGTTATTTATTATCCATTCTTATGCTTTGCCTCATCATGTTTTTAGATAAGAATTATTTACATTTATGACTGAAGACTAAGTCACTGAGCATTTTACACTCTTGTGACTTCACTGGGGTCCAAATCTCAGCATGTGTAGGAGCAGGCTGTTCTAATTCTAAAACTAAAGTTTAAAATCTTAATAATGCTTTAAACAAATTCAGTATGCTATCAAATAAAGAAAAATAATTTCACATTGCTATGTTTATCAATTCAGTAGAAAATGAAAAAAAATAGAGTCTTTCATGCTGCACAAGAATAAATTCTAATATCTATAAAGCCTTTTAAGATACTTTCAACTGCATGGTTTCAAGATAAACATCCTTTGGGAATACATCTATATTTCTCTGTGTTCAGAGTTGGCAAAATGAACAATGTCCTGCACCTTTGAAGCTCTTTCAGGAAAGGTAATTGAAAGCTTTTGTCACTCAGTCTAAAAAATCATATGACCTATCTATAGCTCACTCTACCATAGTATGAGAAAATAAGGTGGACAAATAGCTGGAAGCAAATTTGTGCTTTTTGTATACAGACTAAACAATATCTCTTAAGCTCGGATTTAGCATTTACAAATGATAAGACATTTCTAAAATTCAGAGTATTTTAAAATCACAGAGTATTTCAAACACTTTTTATTTTTCAAATATTCCTAATGCAATTTCTCTTTTGTCTAAAAATACTCAAATAGAAGACAATAAATTGTTTCTATTTCAGCAGTTTAGAAACCAAAACTTATGTAGAATATTCATTGTTATATGCACGATGTGAGGTGTTGGCAACCATAGGAAAAAAGGTGCTTTTTGTCTGAAAAGACTTCAATTTAATTTTAATCAATAGCTAAATTGCTAAATTTTACTCTGTAAAGGTTTGACTGGTAGAGTCTCTTTTTTACACCTGATGGAAATAAATAAAAGAAAAAAAGTTCCACATTGTAGAGGAAAGGTACCCGCAAAAATGAAAAATCAAGATCTTTTCAATAAAGGACAAGGGATCACTCTTTAAGTTACATGTGATCAGAGAATCTCATTGAGAGTTGAAAAAGTGTGTCTTCCTCTGGTAAATTTGTTTGGACAGAAAGTGTCATCTCCTGTGGTACATAGGTGATTGTCCATGACAGAGTTTCAGATAGAGAAGAAAAGACTTTTCATTCCAACAAGATGATGTAAAATATCTATATGTTTCTATAGTAACTGATGCTATCAAGATGTGTAGGTTTTTTTTCTTCATTGAAGATAACATCCAAATAATATAAATAAAATAACCATACAAAAAATGGAGTATGTTAGGAAATACTTGCAGTAGCTACTCTTTATGATCAAATTTAAACATTCCACTTTGGCATGAGGTATCAAATATCACAGTTGAGGCTTAAGTAGGTGAAAATGGTGGAAACGAGGAGCACAAAATCAGATTTAAAATAACCTTGTCAGGTCTGATATCTTTTTAGTATCTTACTGTTTGGGACAAAATACTAGGTCAAAGTATTTCAGTGTTCAATAATTTTACAGAATCTTGAATCTTTTACAGAGAGAAAAAAAGCTAGATGAAAGGAAATAGACAATAAAGTACATTTTTACAAGAAATTGTATATCATTCCAAACATTTTTCAACTATCATTAAAAAATACCATGTCATAGTTAAAAGAAACTGATTCAAGACAAGATTAAGGACATGCATAATGAAGGGGGTGAGGGAAAAGAAAGATTCTGGTCAGACCAACTTGAAATAAAATATATATAATTTTATATTCAAGACACAATCTATTTAATTTTTTTTTTTTTATAATCACAGACAAAAATCTGCACACACACGAAAAATTTCCCAAACCAAACAAAAAGATCTACACCAAATTTAGTCTCTGTTAGAGTAGAAAGTTTTTGTAAATTACATTTTCTATGAATTTCCATTTCACCATGCAATTTCAGTGACTTCTCTTTTGAATAATGCACTTTCCTGATTTTGAGGTCAGGGACCTATCTAACTTGTGATGTTTATGACATAAATAATCACCCTAATCTAATTATTAGTTGAGATTTTGTGTGCAAAGATAAATGTTCAGGATTTGGTCATCCATTTTAAGAAGAGGTGAATTATAGCTGATTTTGTCCATGGAGCAAAAGCAGTCTGGATAAATGGATCAGATGCCAACAGCTCTACTGCTTCAGGTGCATCTCCTGTTTGCAGGAAACACCTCAATGCAATAATCTTCCTTAGGACAAAGTACAGGTGTTTGTGTATGTGAAAAGAAGTTCTAGGAGAGTTTTGTCAAAGCAGAGAGGCAGATAATGTAAATTCTAATTAGATTAGATCCTGTACTAAGGAATAGAAGAGAATATAAACAAAGGACAACAACATTACTAATGTTACTGCTCATGCTGAACTGAGGTGGTAAACCCCTTTTGGTTGCTTCAGATCTGAATACATTATCTAGCTGAGTATGTTGGTAGCCAAGCACAGCCTGGATATAACACAAGCATATCATGATGAAAAATGTTCCATGACGTAATTTAGGCAATCCAGACACAAGTAACTGTGAGCCAGATGAGTGTTCTTTTTCAATCCATGGAGGTACATAACTCCAGATAAAGGTGGCAAACTCATAGGCACTGCAGTGGTAGACCAATTAACATATTTTTTCTTTAAGGTTAGTTACTACTTATTTCAGTACATACACCAGTCTGAAATATATGCAAATGCAACTGAGAAACACTAGGGACTGTTTTGTTAGAAGTGATAATCAGCCTGAGCATTACAAACATGCTGTAGGCTAAACAAGTTGGCCTATAGCATTACAAGAGGTACTTTGCTTTGAAAATCCTAATAATCGTTGCCAAAGCATCTATGTCACAGAAACGAAGCAGAAGAAGGGTATAATCAAGCCAAGCTGAGCATGTAAAGAATCATATGGGAGATGGGAATGAGCAACCACTTCTGTATAGTGAACTGCGATTTCTGTGTTCAAGCCAGATGTTTTACTGACAACACCTTCAGATGTTGCATGAATATTTCAGTGCAAAATGAGCTTGAGCTACAAATTAATGAGTTCTTTTTTCAAAGCCACTTAGATATGCTATTACAGCTAATAACATTCTCCCTTTCAGACACAGTTATTTTAGTTGGATGAAATAGGATGCCTTATTCAGCCCAGGAAAAATCTCCATTAAAAAATGTATTGGACTCCAAAGAAATATATGTAAGCATTTGTAACAAAGGACCCTTAAAAGTATAGAGCGTGTCAGATGAAGATACAGGACGAGTTAATGATATTCACAGAGTAATATGGCCTGAAGTTGCAAGCCTTATCTCAGTAGCTTTCTCATACCATATCTATAGTGCATTGAATATCTTTTGTCCCCACAAGAAAACAAACAAAAAATTACCACTGACTCTTTAATATATGAAGTTGAACGTTTCAGTGGAAAGTAGATCTAAAATTCTGAGCTCTGATAAAAGCTACCCCTCCTAAGGCAGAAGTTGAGACAGTAGACTTCTGCTTTTTACTATATATTGCAAAAGTTGTCTGCATCTAAAGAACAGAAGCAGTAATCTTGGGTCTCTTCAATCACAGATATTTTTGTCTTGGACATGCCACATGCAATATTTTTCACGTGAGATTAAATTTTAACATTTTTATGGTTGAGTCTATTTTGAAGAATATCATGTCATATGATTATCTGGTTCAAACAGATGTTTAAATAAAGAAAATTGGTCCTGATTAAGAAATGCAGTGATCATCTGTCCATCAACTATGCTGCATTACTTCCTTTATGTAATTTATTTGTATGGTGTATTTGATAAAAGATCTTGGATAGCTTCACAGAAATTGCACTGCCTTACATTTTTATGAGCTACACATCCATTAGTGAACTACACTTTGAAGATGTTTTCTATAAATTAACAAGTTCGTCTATGCCTCTTAATGGAACGTATCAGGTGAATTAGATAGTGAAGAAGTCTGTAAGTCCATAATATGTCTTTTTTTCTACCACTGCTACAGTCTTTTGAAGGAAAAAAAATTCATTGCCTTGAAAATGTGACCTTTTATTAGTGATCCAGAAGAAATCAAGTTACTGTGCTGTGATCTCCAAGAAACAGGTGTAATCAAAAGATCCTTGTTACACTAAGCCCAAAACATTAATGCAGATTTACCTCCTTTTCCTGATGTAAAATATCAAAAATGTTATTCAAGAACCTTGTCTTTGCCAGACCAAAAAGTAACCACTGAGGCTTTACCTGTGCAGGGCGGAAAGTAAGCTGTCTTCCAAAGATGGTATTTGTATTATTGTTGTAGTTGTCATTACAGATAAACTTGGGACAGCAGATTTGGGACAAAATTCCCAATTGAGACAATCACATATCCAGAAATATGGATGATTTGAGGTTGTCCAAGTCCTGTCGTTTTCTCACAGTATAATGTTATAATGTTACTTCTCCCTGTCTAACCTTTCAATTTTGTCTTCGCTTTTCAAACCCTGGCTAATTAGAAGATTTCTCTTTTTTTTTTTGACACCGGACTTTCATGTCACGCTTTAATTACAAGGACTATGTAGTGTTCTATTAACTATGGATTTTTACTTATATTTTTGTGCTAATTGATAATACCCGCATTCAACTTTTTTTTCAAAGTGTTTTCCAATTGTAGTAATTAACCACATTACCAGGACAGCCAAAATTATCCATTTGTCAGCTATTTCTTCAGCCAACATCTGTGAAGATCTTGTATTTTCCATTCTTGGTCATGTTGTGAAAATGAAGTGTAGAGTAATGAAGCAAAGAGTAAAAAATACATGCCATAAAAAAAAAAAATTATCTTTTGAGATAGAGTACCTTCTGAAATGCTTTATACACCTTTTGGCTCTAAAATAATCAGATCATTTAGGTGTTTGGGGTTTTTTTGATTATTCTGTTGGTTTTTTTTTTCATTTTTAATGATGATTTGATCACATTACTGAGCTTTTCTTTCCAGCTATTACATCTATACATTATAATTACTGGATGCAAATTGAACCACTCATATTCATATAATCTTGAAAACTGATGCTATAGGCCAAATCAAAAGTTGTAATAAAACCAAGAGTGAGCAACACAATACTGAACAAATGCCTACAAATACAGAATGTATTTTCCATAGTACAGGTATTATTTTAAATTGGGAAGCTTTTCTTGCAATCTGAATGGTTTGCAGTCTCTGATGAATGTCTTTTGGTTTCTTCCTGCCACAGGCCCTACCTCTGAAATAAGGTAATTTTTCTTAATTGTATCATGCCTGTTTCATGGAAGCTCTTTTGGGCAGGGTATGCTTTTCGCCTGCCTAGTATTTGCTTTCCCATAGTGACTATTATGATGTAGCCTAGTATAATGCAGTATAATACCACTCCCTAGGTGGTCTCATCTAATCACTTATAATGAGTTTGAAATTCACCTTTCAACTGTTTTTTGAACATCTTTGAGAAGATTGGCTCTTGCATTAACAATGGAAAACATAGGAAAAGACATAACATAATAGATAATGTTTGTCTAGATATTTTCTTTGGGACAAATTGCTCACTCGGAGCAAAATAGTTTGAAAAATTGACATTTGTAACGAGGAAGTCCTTTACAAGGCTACTGTTATTGTTGTTTTAAAAGGCACACAGTTCTCTGGCTGGAGAGAGCTGGGGTTGTAATTCACCTACAGAAAGGTCAGTTGTTACATACATAGCTCAAAACTTGACTGCAAGATGCTCAGAAATTACAATAATGTACTTGGAATAGAGCAAAGCAGAACTCAGAAAATACATGCTGTAGATACTGACTGGATTTTCAATGGTATTTGATATGTTGATTTTCTTTACTTCGATGGAGGAGAATGAAATCCTTGACATGAAAGAAACATAACTCCTGACTAGATTCCTCTTGGTAATATGTACTGAAATACTACATAATCTTAGTGAAAACTCAGTTCTCTGTGCCTTTCAATCCGAGCAATTTATTTGTTGGGGTTTTTTTGTTTTGTTTTTGTTTGTTTGTTTGTTTTTAAATCTAAAACTGGTCTTTCTAATATGTTCATATTATGACAAAACTAAATAAATTCTGAGGCACACAAAATATTTTTACAAGGCTTTCCATACATGTTACTTTTCTGCCAACTCACAAAAACCCCTTTATTTGCACAGTGTATTACTTTGAATTATTAGGATGAAACTTTATGGCTGAAAAATGAGGACAATCAACTTTTCGGACAAGAATTACTCTCTGGCATACTGAACTACAAGCCCCTTTGGGAAAGCTATCCATGCTCCTGATTATCTGAGTGGGAATAGTCAAAAGGATTATGATTTGATAACAGGAAAAAAAACTCAAGGTGCTATATAACGTCAAAGAACTCTGAATTTTTTAATATCAATTTCAAATCTATGGTTCTAATGACACCTGCAAAGAGTGGAGAAATTTAAACAGGACAGAGGAAAATAACAAGGGAACTGCATGCTGCCTGGTAGAAAGTATGAAGGGTGGTGGAGATACAAAACCCGTACACTAAAGGCCACGCAGCCAAGAAATATGGCATATTTAAAATATTTGCTATTGTCCTGCAAAAAGGAAGGCTATATCTGCCTTTTCAAAACCTGGGAAATGTGAAATATCAAAATAAATTTCCTTTATATGCTTGTTTTCCCTTTGTCCTTGATTTTAATAGAGTATGGTCATGATTTTCATGCACCTAATTCTATTTTCCTTTAATTGAATACGAATTAGTGCCCCCCATTTAAGTATGTCAGCCATGGAAAGATTCGCTTCTCTGGAGAGTGACAGCAAGGAGACATGTCTGGAAATAGGTAAAAACTAGCAGTCTAATATATATATATAAATATA